>JAHCLQ010000544.1:7500-132305 GCA_023678885.1 Pogostemon cablin | reverse complement strand
ATTATTGTTGGATTGTATACTAAGTCTAGGTTTAGTAATGAACAATGTTTTATAACAATTAATTTGAAATGAGAATCATATGATCAAATGATTGCATCTTATAATTTATTTATATGTTCGATGCAATAGTCCCTTACTTTATACTGTAGATAATATGTTGTGCGACACACGCGGAAGATCATATTATCGGTTTCCTTATAAAGTATAAACAGATGCTCAAACGAGATAGACGGGGAATCTCTATGGATGGTTGTAGTGTGGTTTGGTATTAGCTTGTCTTGGCTTATAGAATCACTCTAGTGCACTTATGTGTATTGAGCAGGACCACATGAGATCGTTCAACTTATACTGACTTATAGAAGAACTTGATCTCTGTTATTATGGATGTTCGTGCTCTTAATCCCTATACAATAACCTCGACACGTAGGGCAATATATATTTCTTTGATTCATCAATGGGTGAGATTTAGATGCAATTAAATCAATAAACTCGGTGAGTTGGGAAATAGTGCTGTATCTATGGTGTGCTGTTGATTGTAGAAGGAATCCGTGTCCGTCATAGGTTGATGATGTCCCCTTGAGGAGCTCATAAGGATTATCATGTAAACCCTGCAGGTGGAATTTATTCCGGCATGATAATGAGGTTGAGTGGTACTACTCTTGGATGAGATATTAATTAATTGAGTTGTCAGTAACTTATATTAATTAATGGACATTGTATATCTTAAACATGGGGAGACTAACGGGCTCATAATAAGAAGGAGCCCAAAACGTAATTTTGGGATTGGTACGGTAGTGCAGTAATAATATTTTAGTGGAATATATTATTATTATTGGACTTAAGTATAAGCTTTGGGCTAAGCTTGGATACTTAAGCCCAATGGAGGCCCAACCCAATTTCTCCTCCTGGTCCCTGCTGTAGCCCATGTATATAAGTCACCTCAGCTTATCTGGAACCCTAATCTAATTCATTATTCACGTGTGATGAGGGTTGAACAGCAGATTGAGGAGATCTCGTAGATCGTCGCCCACACGACGTCGAGATCGACTTGGGACATACAGCAGAAGACCGGAAGGTCGTTTGCTGCTGCAGTTTGTCATGTTACAAAATTCATATAAAATCGTACAGTACTCCGATTTTGATGTATTATATACTGACGGAAAGCCGTCGAAGAGAGGATCGTCTGAGCATAAAGACCACTTAATTCTAACATCAGAAGAGGAACTTATGGCTATTCTCGTGGGACTGCGCAGTCTGCCAGCGAGAATTCAACCTCTACATCAACCCTTGGTGAAAGGTAATGCGTTTCATGTTTACTTGCTTCCGCTGCTTGTTAGAAATACATGGAACCCTAACGGGTCACGTTAACCAAACGATCGAAAGCCAACAATTGGTATCAGAGCTTCGGTTTCGTGGTGAAGCGTGACACGTTAGGCTAGGGTTTATGTGATTAATTTTTCGGAATTAGGATCACATGTTTAGGGTTTTGGTTTTATTGCGCAAACCATGAATATCCCTATATGATATATACCCTGTATCATATCTATTCGTCCATGGTTGTGTGTGAGAGGATTCGACGAAAACTGTTCGTCAATTTCACATGCAAGGAAGAAATAGAGGGCAAAAATATAATCACGTTTTTTAGAGAAAATCCAGCGCAGTGATATTGCAGAGGCAATAACCGGAGTTTCAACGGTCGGATTGAGCTGTAATTTGGTCAGCACGTTCAGACCTTGTGGATGTACATTCTGAACGGTGAAGATCGAATTTGGAGCTTTTTCTTGCTGGAATTACGCTGAAAACAGAAGCAGATATTTGGCCGATTCTATTTTGCGCAGTCGAGGGAAAAGAGCTGTTTCTCTCAAACTAACCGTTGGATCGACCTGTAATTTGGACAGCATGTTCAGAACTTACAGTTATAGATTCTGGACGGTGGAGATTGGATTCTGATATTTTTGCAGTTTCGAACTACGAACGAGAGTTGGTGTAGTTTGATGTTGCGCGTTGGGCTGAACTTGATTCCATGCAAGTAGGCCCTTGGACGAGCGACAGTCCGGGCGAGGGGCGCTCGTCAAGGCACTTGGAGCGCTCCCTGACACGATTGATGGTGGGATATGACGATGGACGTCTTGGGGCACAAGCAATCCTGCTTGTTGCGTAAGACATCGATTCCACAGTAGGAGTGTCGGACAAGACATTAAAATTTAGAGGCGTTTTTATTCCTAATATATATAACTGTCATAATTTATTTAATTGTCTATTATTGTTATATATATATGGATGCCTGATCTCTATGATTTATTGTCTTATATAGAAGCATGCTAGATTGCGTATTATATTTGGTATATTATATGTATGTATTGCTAGAGTGTTGGATAAGACATCCAATTTTAGGAAAACTAATTCCTAATATATAACTGCCATAATAGATTGTATATTATTGTTATATATGGATGTCGAATTAATTCCTAATATATGACTGCTATAATTGATTTAATAATCTATTATTGTCATATATGGATGTCGAATTAATTCCTAATATATAACTGCTATAATTAATTGTCTATTATTGTTATATATGGATGTTGAATTAATTCCTAATATATAACTGACATAATTGATTTAATTATCTATTATTGTTGTATATGGTTGCTCGTCGATATCGATGATTTCGATAATCTAGACGATATCGACGATCGATATCGATAGTTTTGGAATGTTGATAATCTTGATGTTTTTCGAATATTTGATAATCTAGTCGATATCGATGATTTTGATAATCTGGACGACATCGACGGTCGATATCGATGGTTTCGAAAATTGGACAATCTGGAAATTTTAAAATTTTGATAGTTTGGAAGTCTTTGCTGATATTCGTGCCTGATGGCGAACAATCGAATTCGCTGATATATAACTGTTAATGATTGATTTAATTATTGATTATTGTTATATATGTATGCATGACTCTTTGGGATTTACTGCCTTATGTGCCGTGATAGGAGCATGCTAGGATTGCGTATATTATTCTGAATATTATATGCATGTAAAAACCCTCGGTTTTAAATAACTAAGTGGGAGAGGGGATTGGTAATTAATTCCCGCAGCCTCCATTATTGGTTTGTAAGTGATGTGAGTAAACTTGCGTGTTGGCAATAGGCCTTCCTCCCTAACGGATGAGTTTATTCACGGATCACTGGTACAGACTTCATTACATAATTATTGTTTGTAATGTGGCACATGAACTTGCGTGTTGGCAATAGGCCTTCCTCCCTAACGGATGAGTTTCTGTGGGGCTCACTGGTACAAACTTATAATTGATGATTGTAGGAAGCTATCCGAGCGCGTGTGTACTTCTCCAACTGTAAGGCACACAAGCTCGCGCAGTGGACTTGGGATCAAATAATGGTGTACACTTAGGTGTAAATAATTAGTATCCTCCCCAACGGAATCACTGCTATTATTTGCATGGCTAAAGAGGAACCGACTATTAATTATTTTGTCATAAAGTTAGGTTGACAAATGAAATTAATTGGTAAAACCTTCTCTTGTAAATGTTTGGGTTTGTAAACGTCCACACTAACGTGGCTTGCAGACTCACGGTGCTTGAGATGTCGGTGAATTTTATTTTTATATTGTTTTGAGGGAATCAATATAAAAGGATAAAATTCGAAGATTTGATCGGTATATTTATTTATGATTTTCTGTAATTTCAAATGGTTTTATCTCGCTTAATGTTAACTAAAAGAAATTATATTTACTGGTCCAAAATTAGATGATTAGAAAAGAATCTTGGTTTTGATTTTACTGCTTAAGAAAATAAAAATGCGTTCTTCCTTAAGGATGTTCATGATGCCTATTAAAATCTCTAGTGGAGAGGTGAGAGGTTCATAGAAATATGATGGTCTCATGTAACTCTTTGGATACTTGAGTAAGTTAAAAGGCGGTATGAATGAATTGGATACATGGAATAGAAGTTGAAGGGGAAACCTAAGTCAATTTTATTCTCCATAATTGCCTAGATATTTTGAGTAAGTTTCTCCTGAATTACAAGAGGTTGAATATGGTGGGAAACTTCTGACAAAACATGTGGTAAAGAAAATCCAATTTCAAAAATGGAGTGAACCAGGATAGAATCTTACTTGCTAGTAATTAAAGCATGATTAGTGATGGCACCTACTGATACATTGTGTAGATACCGGAATCACTAAATGTTTATTACTAAGTGAGGATAAGATTATTTTATACATGGATAATACTACGAGAGTAGTGGCTGTTGCAGTGGGAGTTGTTTATTTATCTTACGATATGAATAAATGTTTGATTTTATGAAATTGTCTTTACGTACGTTTTCATAGAAAGAATTTGATTTCGGTTTCTATGCATTAATAGATGGATACTCCATTTCATTTAAATGACATGGTCATTATAATGAAGGATAGAGTTGTAATCTGTTATGGTACGTTGGTGAACAATTTGTATACTCTGAAATCATGTTTATCCCCTGGATGTGACAAATAGTAATTAATAATGAGTCTTCTAATCTAGTAAGAGAAAGGTACCTTCAGAAATGAATTTCCCACCTTAATGGTGTGACGAATAGAAGGAATAGCACTCTTATGGTAGTGATTAGATAGATGATGAATTATTTGGAATTACTAAATTCATTTTATGGATATGCCCTAGGAACAGTAATTCGTAAGAATGTTTTTCTGTTTGTGGGATATCCTAGAAAAATGAAGGATGATTTATTTAGTCCACAAGATCGAAGAGTGATTGTTAACATAAACACTAGATTTTTGGAAAAATGACTATGTAATAAATCAAATACCCATATATAAGTTGTTCTAAAAGAAGTGAGAGGAAAACACAAAGTATTAGTACCAAGTGTACAAGAGGATATACCACAAGGTAGACTGCAACGCTTGTCACGTCTGATACACAATTGCATGTAGTGCCCTGTCGTAGTGGGAGGGTTGTTCGACAACCCGTAAGATATATATTTTGGGAGAGTCGTGAGACTTGGTCCCTAGTAAATATGGAATGGACCCACGGATACGACGAAGCACTACAAGATAAAAATGCAGAATCTTAGCTAATTGCAATGAATGTTGAATTAGAATCGATGGATTCTGAATTAAATTTGGGTGCTAGTAGAGCCGCTAAATGGCGTAAAAGCCATTGGAAGCGGGCATACAAGAATAAAAGAGGATCATAGCATAAGGTGAAAACCTTGGAAGCAAGCTTGTTGCGAAAAGGTATACTCAGAAAGAAAGGGTTCGATTATGAGAAAACCTGTTCGCCGGTAGCTGTGCCTATATTGATCCGGATTCTTTTATATGTTGCTACTCATATGGAATATGAGGGATAGCAAATAGATGTCAAGACAACTTTCCTAATTGGAAGTCTTGAGGAAAACATCTATGTGAAGCAACCAGAGTGATTTATTGCAAAGGGCTAAGAGCATTGTGATAGGAAGCTTAAAAGTGTCCATCGATGGACTAAAGCAAGCTTCAAGATCATGAAACATCCGTTTTGATGAGGAAATCCAAAGATATGGATTTATTCAATGCGCGGATGTGTCTTGTGTATTGAAAAGAGTGATGGAAACGTGGTGGTATTACTTGTACTATACATAGATATTATCTTGCTCATTGGAGACAATGAAATAGTATTATCGGGCGTATGGGGTATGGTTAATAAAGCGGTATAAGATGAAGGACTTAAGAGGAGCAAAAATATCCTTTTGATCACGGTAATACGGATCACAAGAAAGGATGTTATGCTTATCTCAAGCTTCATGAAATGATACAATCCTTACTCGTTTTAGCATGTGACTTTATCTAAGGAAATGTGTCTTGAGACACAAAAGGAAGATAAAGGAGATGAAAGCAGTTCCTTATGCTTCGGCAAATGAGGAAGCCTAATCTAAGGAATGCTATACATGAGTATGGATATCTGTTTTGCTAAATGCATGAACAGTGGGTATCAACGTAACCCGGAACAAGAATGATGAACTGTGGTAAGACATATATGAAGTGCCTGAGAAGGACTGGAAATTATATGTAAGCTTACTGGGCAGATTCACTGCTTCTTGTGGATTACGTAGATTCAGATTTTTTAGTCAGATTGGACGGCAGTAAATCCACCTCAAGGTTATGTGTTTAATTTTAGGAAGTTGAGTCATAATGTGGAGTAGTGTTATATAGAAATATATTTCAGACTTCGGACTCCATATGGAAAGATGATAAATTGGAGCCTATGAGGCAACCAATGTATCTGTATGACTCTAGAAACTTCATGATGGACTTTGTAGTGTTTCTAAGTTTGCCCAAGGATATCAAAATTTATATTGATGATATTGGTGCAGTTGCAAACTTGAAGGAATCACAAGTCCATAAGGCAATTAAACACATGGAGCGCGAGTACCACCTGTTACGAGAAATCGTATGATGAGGGGAAGGTTGTTGTCACCTAGATTGCATCGGATGATAACCTAGTAAATCCATTAACAATGACCTTAAGGCGAGAGCTTTTAATGGTCGTGTAGTGGGAGTGGGAATCAGATGTATGGCGGAAGACATAACAACATAGTCTTTTAGTATAAGTAGGAGATTGTTGGATTGTATACTAAAAGTCTAGGTTTAGTATGAACAATGTTATAACAATTAGTTTGAAATGAGAATCATATGATCAAATGATTGCATCTTATAATTTATTTATATGTTCGATGCAATAGTCCACTTACTTTATACTGTAGATAATATGTTGTGCGACAACACGCGGAAGATCATATTATCGGTTTCCTTATAAAGTATAAACAGATGCTCACAACCGAGATAGACGGGGAATCTCTATCGGGATGGTTGTAGTGTGGTTTGGTATTAGCTTGTCTTGGCTATAGAATCACTCTAGTGCACTTATGTGTATTGAGCAGGACCACATGAGATCGTTCAACTTATACTGACTTATAGAAGAACTTGATCTCTGTTATTATGGATGTTCGTGCTCTTAATCCCTATACAATAACCTCGACACGTAGGGCAATATATATTTCTTTGATTCATCAATGGGTGAGATTTAGATGCAATTAAATCAATAAACTCGGTGAGTTGGGAAATAGTGCTGTATCTATGGTGTGTTGTTGATTGTAGAAGGAATCCGTGTCCGTCATAGGTTGATGATGTCCCCTTGAGGAGCTCATAAGGATTATCATGTAAACCCTGCAGGTGGAATTTATTCCGGCATGATAATGAGGTTGAGTGGTACTACTCTTGGATGAGATATTAATTAATTGAGTTGTCAGTAACTTATATTAATTAATGGATATTGTATATCTTAAACATGGGGAGACTAACGGGCTCATAATAAGAAGGAGCCCAAAACGTAATTTTGGGATTGGTACGGTAGTGCAGTAATAATATTTTAGTGGAATATATTATTATTATTGGACTTAAGTATAAGCTTTGGGCTAAGCTTGGATACTTAAGCCCAATGGAGGCCCAACCCAATTTCTCCTCCTGGTCCCTGCTGTAGCCCATGTATATAAGTCACCTCAGCTTATCTGGAACCCTAATCTAATTCATTATTCACGTGTGATGAGGGTTGAACAGCAGATTGAGGAGATCTCGTAGATCGTCGCCCACACGACGTCGAGATCGACTTGGGACATACAGCAGAAGACCGGAAGGTCGTTTGCTGCTGCAGTTCGTCATGTTACAAAATTCATATAAAATCGTACAGTACTCCGATTTTGATTTATTATATACTAACGGAAATCCGTCGAAGAGAGGATCGTCTGAGCGTAAAGACCACTTAATTCTGACATTAGAAGAGGAACTTATGGCTATTCTCGTGGGACTGCGCAGTCTGCCAGCGAGAATTCAACCTCTACATCAACCCTTGGTGAAAGGTAATGCGTTTCATGTTTACTTGCTTCCGCTGCTTGTTAGAAATACATGGAACCCTAACGGGTCACGTTAACCAAACGATCGTGATCGTCATCATCATCAATGTCATGATCGTCATCATCATTATAATCGTGATCATAATCATTATGATGATAATGATGATCATCATCATCACGATCATGATCATCATCGTGATTATCATGATTATGATCATCATCACAATCATGATCATCATCACCATCATCATCATCATGATCACGATCATGATCATCATCATGATCATCATCATCGTGATCATCATCTTGATCATCATCAAGACCGATATCATGATCATGATCATCATCATCATGGTCATCATCATCGTGATCATCATCATCATCATCATCATCATCATCATCATCATCATGACCATCATGATCATGATCATGATCATCATGGTCATCATCATCATGATCAACATCATCATGATCATCATTATCATCATCGTCATGATCATCATCATGATAATCATCATTATCATGATGATCATCATCATCATCATGATCATCTTCATGATCATCTTCATCATGATCATCATGTTCATCATCATCATCGTCATATGATCACGATCATCATCATCATGGTCATGATCATCATCATCAAGATCATGATCATTATCATGATCAGAATCATTTTCGTCATGATCATGATATCATCATATTCATCATCACGATCATCATAATCATCTTCATCATGATCATGATCATGATCATCATCACGACCTCTATCATCATCATGATCATGATCATCATCATGATTATCATCATGATCATCATCAACATCTTCATCATCATGGTCATCATCATCATCATGATTGTCTTCATCATGATGATTGTGATGATGCTGATCATGATGATCATCATCATCATCATCATGTCAGATCATGATCATGATCATGATCGTCATCATCATGGTCATTGTCATCATGATGATCATCATCATCATCATGATCGTCATCATCATCATGGTCATCATCGTCATCACCATCACCATCATGATCTTCATCACCATCATCATGATCATCGTGATCGTGATCATCATCATCATCATGATCGTGATCATCATGATCATGATCATCATCATTATCTTCATCATGATCGTCATGATCTTCATCATGATCATCATCATCATCATGATCATCATGATCGTCATGATCATCATCATGGTCATCATCATCATCATGATGATGATCATAATCATCATGATCATCATCATCATGATTATCATCATCATATGATCATGATCATCATCATCATGGTCATCATCATCATCAGGATCATGATCATCATCATGATCATTATTATCATTATAATCATGATCATCATGATCATCATCATCATGATCATCATCTTGATCATCACCATCATGATCATGTTTATTATCATCATGATCATTATCATCATCACATCATCATCATCGTCATGATCATCATCAGCATCATCATTATCATCATAATGATCATCATCATGATTATCATCACTAGAGTTGCTGGTTGCATGTTACACACTATCAAAAAAGGACAAACACTTGTTTTGCTCTTTTCTTATGAAATTAAGAGTTCCAGATGGGTTTTAATCAAATATATCTCAAAGTGTTAAGCTGAAGGAGCATAAAATTTCTGGTTTGAAAAGTCATGATTGCCATGTACTTTTACAACATCTACTACCTCTTGGAATACGTGGTCTTCTCCCAAAATTTGTATGTGAACCGCATATTGAGTTGGGTTTGTTCTTTACTAGCTTGGGATCTAAGAGATTGAGAGTTGGTGAGTTAGAAAACATGGAGTCTCAAATTGCCATTACACTTTGCAAGCTGGAACAAGTATTTACACCTTCCTTTTCTGATATTATGGTACATTTGCCTATTCATTTGACATATGAAGAAAAAATTGGTGGGCCAGTCCAGTATCGATGGATGTATGCTATTTAGCACATGTTGTATGAATTAAAACAATTGATTCGTAACATGGCTTGTCCGGAAGGATCCATAGCAGAAGGCTATATTGCAAAGGAGCGTATGATTTTTTGTTCAAGGTATTTGAATGACAGCAAGACTAAATTCAATGAACCTGAACGAAACTATGATGGTGGATTTCATAATTCTGAAGGTGAAATGTCCATCTTTTCTCAATGTGGACGTCCATTAGGAGATGGTTCCAACTATATTCTTGATGATGATGAGGTGGAGAAAGCTCACATTTATATTTTGAAGAACTGCGATGAGATACAACCATTTTTCAAGTAAGTACAATTGACTTTGCTTTTTTATATTTTTTTCTCACACATAAGCACATATATAAATATATGCAATTCTCATTAAAGTTATATGCAGAGAGTACACCCAAGAGCAATCAAATAATATAAAAAAAGCACAAATGATGATGGGTGGAATGTCAATTTTATTCGTTGGTTGAGAAATAAAGTGAGTATATCTATGTTTTATTATTTATTACTCAGTTATTTTTAACTAGTTTAAATTTATGGTTAATTAATTGTAATTTGTGTGTAGGCTGAAAACTTGCAAATCTATGACAAAAGTGCTAAATCTGATGAGTTATTATCCTTGGCTCGTAGTCCTTCTAAATATGTTAAATGCTTTAATGGTTATATGAGCAATGGATATGGGTTTCTAATTGAAGCTTGTGATAAAAATTGTAAAACCCAAAACTCAGGTGTGTGTGTGATTGGTGATATAGGTAGTGGACCAGATTATATTGACTATTATGGTGTGTTGACAGAGATCATTGAAGTGCAATATCTTGGTGGAAAACGTGTGGTTTTATTTAAGTGTAGATGGTTTGATATGTATGACAATGAGGAAGGAATCAAAGTAGATGAATATGGATTCATTAGCATTAATTCTTGTTGATTTCTGAAAGTAAATGAGCCATTTATTTTGGCCACACAAGCTTCCCAAGTGTTTTATGCGATTGATAACATGAACAAAGGCTGGAGCGTTGTTCTTAAAATAAAACCTCGAGATCTATATGAGATAGCACAACCAATTGATGACATGGATAGCAACGAAGATGAAGTTGGTGAAGCCTATCAATATGATGAGTCTTTCAATTTTGAGTGTAATTACGCAACCACATCAAATGCAGCAGGTTTCGATCATTGGAAAATGACAGATTTGGATCCAATGATAGTCGACATACCAGCTACTAAGAACAAGAGAAAACACAAAGCAGGTAGAAAAACCACATCTAATTATTGTAATTTTAATGTCATGCTTTTATTTTTCTTTGTAGTTTTAGAATTTTTTTTAAAGTTCATTCATCTTTCATTTATATTTTTGCTATTGTATTGATTTCATTTTATTATTTTTATGAATTTCTTATAATTATTCCCACAGATAAAATCACTGCATATAAAAGAAGTAAGAGCAGTACCCAAGTAAGACATTAAATTTCTATTTTGCAATTTTTGCTCTTAGCAGAAGTAACTAGTTTATATTATAGTAAGATGTTTTGAATTGCTTTTTTGCAGTCTTTGATTTTAGTAGCAGATTTATATGATAATAATTTAGTTTCATGTACTTTACATTTTAAATAGAACATATAAACTCTTTTATATTTATTTGTGGCACCTGTACTTATTTACTTTTTTCGAAATACAGCTTGAAAAGAGTATGGTTTAGAAGTAAGAACATTGATATTGCTAGTAATTCTTGCAGGCCTTTGGTTAAGAGCTTTGGTAATGCAAGAACTTTTTCTTATTTTTGAGTATTGAAAAACTTCATGGGGGACATTCTCATGTTAACTTGATTTTCTCTTTTGTGATTTGATAATTTATTTGGATTATTCTTTTTTGGTGTAGAGAGATGTTGCTCATGATCTTTATTAATAACAGCATGTAGACTACTCTGCTCACTAATTTAACTAGGTAATCCTTAGTATTGAACTTCTACATTAATTCTCAATGGTGTGTGCAGGAGTTGTCACTTCCTATGAGAAAAACTCTTCAGGTAATTTTTCTAAAGTTCAATTACGCTAAATTAGTATTTGGATTTGATATTTAGCGTCATAAAACTTTAGAAAAATTACCTGAAGAGTTTTTCTCATAGGAAGTGATGATGATGATCATCATCATCATCATCATCATCATCATGATGAAGAAGAAGATGATGATCATGATGATGATCGTGATGATGATTATGATGATGATCATGATGATGATGATTTTGATCATGATGATGATGATGATGATCATGATGATGATGATCACGATGATGATGATCATGATGACGATGACCATGATGATAATGACCATGATGATGATGACCATGATCAGGGTGATGATGATAATTACGATGACGATGATCATTATTATGATCACGATCATGATGATAATGACGATCACGATATTAGTGATGATGATCATGATGTTCATGATGATGATGATGGTCATGATGATGGTGATGATGATCATGATGATCATGATGATGATGATGGTCATGATATGATGATGATCATGATGATGACCATGATGATGTTGATCATTATGATGATCACGATGATGATTATGTTCTTGATGATGATCATGATCGTGACGATGATGATCATGATGATGATGATGATGACAATCATGATGATGATGATCATGATAATGATGATCATGATCTTGATCATTATGATCATGATCATGATCATAATAAAGATAATGATCATGATCATAATGACGATCGTGATTATGATGATGATGATGATCATCATCATCATCATGATCATGATTATAATCATGATATTGATGAAGATGATACGATGATGATGATGATCATGATCATGATCATAATGATAATGATGATGATCATGATCATGATCATGATTATGATGATGATGGTGATGATCATGATGATGATGATCATTATGATGATCATGATTCTGATGATGATGATGACCATGATCATATGATGATGATAATCATGATGATGATGATCATGATGATTGTGATCATCATCATCATGATGATGATCATGATAATGATCATGATGATGATGATGATCATGATCATGATGATCATGATGATGATCATCATGATCATGATGATCACGATGATGATGATGATGATCACGATCACAATGATAATCATGATATTCATGATCGTGATGATGGTGATGATGATGACCATGATGATGACGACGATCATGATGATGATGATGATGATGATCATGATAGTGATGATGATGACCATGATGATGATGATGATGAACATGATCATGATCATGATAATGATAATGACGACGATGATCATGATCACGATAATGATGATGATCATGAAGATGATGATGATGATGATCATGATGATCATGATGAAGACAATGATGATGATCGTGATCAGGATGATCATGATCATGATCATAATGGTCATGATGAAGATGATGATCATGATCATGATGATGATTATGATCATGACGATGATCATGATGCTGATCATAATCATGATGGTCATGATGATGATGATGATGATCATGAAGAAGATGATGATAATGATGATGATCATGAAAATGATCATGTTGACGATGATGATGATGATCGTGATGATGATGATGATCATGACGATGATGATGATGATGACCATGATGATGATGTTGATGATGATCATGGTCATGATATGATGATGATCATGATGATGATGACCACGATGATGATGATCATGATGATGATTATAATGATCATGATGATGATCGTGATCATCATTATCATGATCATGGTGATCATCATGATGAAGAAGATGATTATGATCATGATGATAATGATGATTACGATGATGATTATGTTCATGATGATGATCATGATCGTGATGATGAAGATCATGGTAATGATGATCATGATTGTGATGATGATCATAATCGTGATGATCACGATGATGATCATGATCGTGATGATGATGATAATCATCATCATCATAATGATTATGATCACGATTATAATGATGATGACGATCATGATATTGATGATGATGATCATCATGATGATGATCATCATGATCATGATGTTCATGATGATGATGGTCATGATGATCATGATGATAATGATGATGACCATGATAATGATGATGGTCATGATATGATGATGATCATGATGACGATGATCATGATCATGATGATGATCGTGATCATGATGTTGTTGATCATCATGATGAAGAAGAATAAGATGATGATGATCATGATGATGATAATGATCATGATGATGATGATGATATTGATGATAATGATCAAGATGATGATTATTATGATCACGATCATGATGATCATGATGGTGATCATGATCGTGATGATCATGATCGTGATGATAATGATGATTATTACGATAATAATGATGATGATCATGATGATGATGACCATTATGATGATAATGATGATGCTGAAGATGATAATGATGATGCTGATGATGATCATGACGATGATGATGATGATGTGATGATGATGATGACGATGATCATATTGACAATGATGATGATCATGATCATGATGATGATCATGAGGATGATGGTGATGATGGTGATGATGATGATCATGATGATGATCATTATAATGATGATGATGATTATGATGATGATCATTATAATAATGATGATGATTATGATGATGATCATGATTATTATGATCATGATGATGATCATGATTATTATGATCATCATGATGATCATGACGATAATGATGATGATGATGATCATGATGAAGATCATAACGATCATGATCATGATGATCACGATCATGATTATGATGATGATGATGATGATGATGATTATGATCACGATCATGATGTTGATCATGATGATTACGATGATGATCATGATGATCGTGATGATGATGATCATGATGATGATGATGGTGATGATCATGACAATGCTGATCATGATGATCGTGATTATGATGATGATGATGATGATGATTGTGATAATTGTTATGATCATGATGATGATGACCATGATAATAAGATGATGGTCATGATGATGACAATGATAATGATGATCACTATCATGATGATGATCATGATAATGATAATTATGATCATGATGATGATGATGATGATGATCATGAAGATTATCATGATGATGATCGATGATGATGATCATAATAATGATAATGATGATTATCATGACGATGATGATGATGACCATGATGATCATGATGATAATCATGATGTTGATGATGATGATCATCATCATCATGATCATGATGAAGAAGAAGATGATGATGATGATGATCGTGATGATGATTATGATGATGATGATTTTGATCATAATAATGATGATGATGATGATCATGATGATGATGATCACGATGATGATGACCATGACGATGATGACCATGATGATGATGATCATGATCACGATGATGATGATAATAATGATGATGATGATCATTATTATGATCACGATCGTGATGATGATGACGATCACGATGTTGATGATGATGATCATGATGTTCATGATGATGATGATGATGGTGATGATGATGGTGATGATGATCATGATTATAATGATGATGATCATGATGATGATGATGATGATGATGGTCATGATATGATGATGATCATGATGATGACCATGATAATGGTGATCAATGATCATGATGATGATCGTGATCATCATGATCATGATGATGATGATCGTCATGATGAAGAAGATGATGATGATCATGATGATGATAATGATGATGAGGATGATGATGATTATAATGATGTTGATCATTATGATGATCACGATGATGATTATGTTCATGATGATGACCATGATCGTGATGATGATGATCATGATCATAATGATCATGACGATGATGTCGATGACAATCATGATGATGATCATGATGACGATGACCATGATGATGATTATCATGATCATTATCTTCATCATGATTTGGATCATGATCCTGATCATATGATCAGGATCATAATGAAGATAATGATCATGATCATGGTGACGATCGTGATTATGATGATGATGATGGTCATCATCATGATCATGATCTTGATGATAATCATGATGATGATGAAGATGATGCGATGATGATCATGATCATGATCATAATGATAAAGATGATGATCCTGATCCTGATCATGATCATGATGATGATGGTGATGATCATGATGATGATGATCATTATGATGATAACGATGATCATGATCATGATGATAATCATGATTCTGATGATGATGATCATCATGATCATATGATGATGATAATCATGATGATGATGATCATGATGATTGTGGTCATCATCATCATGATGATAATCATGATAAAGATCAGGATGATCATAATGATCATGATGATGATCATGATCATGATCATGACGATCATGATGATCATGATGATGATGATCATCATGATCATGATAATCACGATGATGATGATGATCACGATCACAATGATCATGATGATAGTCATGATCGTGATGATGGTGATGATGATCATGATCATGATGATGACGACGATCATGATGATGATGATGATCATGATAGTGATGATGATGACCATGATGATGATGATGATGAACATGATCATGATCATGATAATGATAATGACGACGATAATCATGATCACGATAATGATGATGATCATGAAGATGATCATGATGATGATGATCATGATGATCATGATCATGATCATGTTGGTCATGATGAAGATGATGATCATGATCATCATCATGATTATGATCATGATGATCATGATGCTGATCATGATCATGATGGTCATGATGATGATGAATATGATGATGATCATGATGATGATGATCATCATCATCATCATGATCATGATGATGATCATGAAAATGATCATGATGATGATGATGATCGTGATGATGATGATCATGACGATGATGATGATGATGTTGATGATGATCATGGTCATGATATAATGATGATCATGATGATGATAACCATGATGATGATGATGATGATCATGATCATGATGATCATGATGATGATTATAATGATCATGATGATGATCGTGATCATCATGATCATGATGATGATGATCATCACGATGAAGAAGATGATTATGATCATCACGATGAAGAAGATGATGATGATCATGATAGTGATGATGATGACCATGATGATGATGATGATGAACATGATCATGATCATGATCATGATAATGATAATGACGATGATAATCATGATGATCATGATCATGATAATGATAATGACGACGATAATCATGATGATGATGATCATGATGATCATGATCAAGATGATCATGATGATGATGATCATGATGAAGACAATGATGATGATCATGATCATGATCATGTTGGTCATGATGAAGATGATGATCATGATCATGATGATGATTATGATCATGATGATCATGATGATGATCATGATGCTGATCATGATCATGATGGTCATGATGATGATGAATATGATGATGATCATGATGATGATGATCATCATCATCATCATCATGATCATTTTCATGATCAAATGATGATGATCATGACGATGATGGTCATGATATGATGATGATCATGATGAGGATAACCATGATGGTGATGATCATGATCATGATCATGATGATCATGATGATGATTATAATGATCATGATGATGATCGTGATCATCATGATCATGATGATGATGATCATCACGATGAAGAAGATGATTATGATCATCACGATGAAGAAGATGATGATGAGGATGATGATGATTATAATGATGTTGATCATTATGATGATCACGATGATGATTATGTTCATGATGATGATCATGATCGTGATGATGATGATCATGATCATAATGATCATGTCGATAATGATGATGACTATCATGATGATGATGATCATGATGATGATGACCGTGATGATGATCATGATCCTGATCTTGATGATCATGATGACGATCGTGATTATGATGATGATGATCATCATCATCATGATCATGATCATGGTGATAATCATGATGATGATGAAGATGATGCGATGATGATCATGATCATGATTATAATGATAATGATGATGATGATCATCATGATCATGATCATGATAATGATGGTGATGATCATGATGATGATGATCATTAAGATGATAATGATGATCATGATCATGATGATGATCATGATTCTGATGATGATCAAGATCATGATCATATGATTGTTAGATTTGTATACTAAAAGCCTTGCTTTTTGTATTGAACAATGTAATAACAATTTTATTTGAAATGAGAATCATATGATCAAACGTTTTTGCATTTTATAAATTGTTTATTTATATGTTTGTGCAAAAGTCCATTTACTTTATACTGTAGATAATATATTGTGCGACAACACGCGGAAGATCATATTATCGGTTTCCTTATAAAGTATAAACAGATGCTCACAACCGAGATAGACGGGGACTATCTATCGGTATGGTTGTAGTGTGATTTGGAATTAGTTTGTCTTGACTATAGAATCAAATTAGTGCACTTAGCGTGTATTGAGTAGGACCGCTTGAGATCATTCGACTTGTACTGTCTATATAGAAGAACTTGATCTCTGTTATTATGGATGTCCATGCTCTTAATCCCTATACAATAACTTCGACACGTAGGGCAGTATGTATTTCTTTGATTCATCAATGGGTGAGATTTAAATGAATTAAATCAACAAACTCGGTGAGTTGGGAAGTAGTGCTGTCTCTATGGTGTGCTGTTGATTGTAGAAGGAATCCATGTCCGATTTAGGTTGATGATGTCCCCTTGAGGAGCTCATAAGGTTTATCATGTAAATCTTGCAAGTGGATTAATTTCCGGCATGATAAAAAGGTTGAGTGGTACTACTCTCGGATGAGATATTATTTAATTTGAGTTGTCAGTAACTTAATTAATTAATGGGCATTGAATATCTTAAACATGGGGAGATTATTGGGCTCATAATAAGAAGGAGCCCAGAACATAATTTGGGATTGGATGGGTAGTGCAGTAATAATATTTTAGTGGACTATATTATTATTATTGGATTTAATTAAAAGCTTTGGGCTAAGCTTGGTTAATTAAATCTGATTGAGGCCCAGCCCAATTTCTCCTCCTGGTCCCTACTGTAGCCCTTTATAATAGTCTGCTCAACTCCTGGATGCCCTAAGAATTGAGAACGCCGTTCTTTTGTCTAAAAAGTGGTTAGGAGCAGATTGAGTGATCCTACAGACTGTTGACCACACAACAGTAGGATTGACTAGGGTAATACAGTAGAAGAACAAGAGGTAGTTCTTCTCAAATATTCATCCTCTACTCCAATCCAGAAGACAGGTATTGATTTTGCTTCCGTTGTTTATTAATTGCTTGTTTTCTTTTCGAATCGTGTTCACCATAAGATCCAATTGCCAACAATTGGTATCAGAGCATGGTTTATTGGTGAAACTGATTTGTAAAGATTTATGTGATTAATTGATTATTTGTTTTAATCTGAATTTTTTCACATGGTGTAGACAGACTGGCATGTTTGTTTGTATTGTGTGTAATTTTAATTAATTAATTGTTAATTATGTGGCACACACTACGAGACAGTGAACCCTGCCCTTCCACACACGCTCTTTCCCCCCCTTCCCCCTCTCTCTCTCTCTCGTTACGTCTGGCGGAGGCGACTGCTTCTGACGGCGGCTGGCGACGGCAACCGAGACAGTCGGCCTTCAGACAGTCGCCAGCAATGGCACGACGGCTGGGTTTCTCGGCGATTCGAAGAAGACAGGGCGGCGAGTGGTGAAGGCGGCGCGGCGGCGGCTAGTGGTGACGGCGGCGATGATTCCAAGGCGAGACGAGTCGGCGTCAACGACTGGCGAAATTGAGACGATGGCGCTTATGTCGAGAATGGCGGCCCCGATTCACGGTCGATCGTCGCAGAGGGAGCGTGGCGGGGCCACTGTGGTTGCTCCCGGGTGCGTTCGTGGCGGAGTCCGACAGAGGGATCCGATTGTGTTCCAACCGATCCCGGTCGAATCGGAGCAGATCGATGCGGCCTCTGAAGCGTGGACTGCATCGGCGGTCTGAACGCAGACGGAGGTGGTTGAATTCGTCGGATTGGCGAGGAAAGAGCGCAGCTGGTCTGTCTGTGGCGGTGCGCGGCGGTGCGAGGCGGCGCTGGTCGTTGCTGCTGCGAGGTCTCCGGTGCGGAGCCAGCACGGCAGTGGGCGGAGGAAGCGATTCCGGCAGACTGACGGCGTGACAGCGAACGGCTGTGGGCGCGGCCGCCGGTAGCCACAGCTGTATTGTTTCCAGCCGTCGATTGCTGGCAGTGAAGCTACGGCTGGAAGGAGACTGCGGCCGGTAGTTGTGGCGGCGGGCCAACGGTGAAATTCCGGTGGTCGTTTGGCGGCGCTACTGGAGACAGCGGCTCGGCGGCGACTGGTTGCACCGGCGTCCCTGCAGGAAGAAGAGTAGGCGGGCGGCGGCTGTTCTAGGGCTTCAGTCTTCTTGGGCTGCGATTTGGGCTTGCGTCTAATTGGGCTGGGCTTGGTTTTAATTAATTGCTATTGGGCCTGTTTTTTTTATTGTATTGGGCTTACTGGATTGTAATTAATTATTTGAGCAGCTGGGCCTGTATGTGTTTTATTTATTAATTGTTTGTGGTGTTGGGCCTTGAGATGTATTGGGCTTGTTCCAAAGAAATAAAATTGGCTGGCTTAATGGGCTTTAATTTTTTTTTAATAATAATGGCTGCTCATTAATTGCTAATTTTATTTGGAATAGGTAGGCCCAATTTTTGATCCAACTTTATTTTGCTATTAATTGAATTATATAATTGATTTAATTGTTTAACATGACGATTAAATGTTATATATGTGTAAAGCATGTTTATGTGATTTATTTAATTTTAAATTACTTGGATTAAAAGCATGCTTTATTGTATATTTTATTTTTTAATATTATATGCATGACAAAAACCCTCGGTATTAAATAACTAAGTGGGAGAGGGATTGGTAAATATATTCCCATGGCCTCCATTATTGGTTTGTAAGTGATGTGAGTAAATTTGCGTGTTGGCAACAGGCCTTCCTCCACAACGGATGGGTTTTATTCACGGATCACTAGTGCAAACTTCTTTATGATGATCGTAGGAAGTTACCCAAGCGCGTGTGTACTTCTCCAACTGTAAGGCACACAAGCTTGCGCAATGGACTTGGGATCAAATAATGGTACACACTTAGATGTGAATAATCAGTATCCTCCCCAACGGAGTCACTGCTGATATTTGCATGGCTAAAAAGAAACCGACTATTAATTATTTTATCATAAAGTTAGGTTGATAAATGAAATTAATGGGTAAAACATTCTCTTGTAAATGTTCGGGTTTGTATACGTCCACACTAACGTGGCATGCAAATCCACGGTGCTTGAGATGTTGGTGAATTTTGTTTTATATTGTTTTGAGGATTCAATATAAATTGGTAAATTCGAAGTGTTTGATCTATTTATTATTTATGATTCTCAGGATTTTCAAATGGCTTTGAACTCACTTTCTGTCATACTTAAAGAACACAAACTTACTGGCACTAATTATGTCAACTGGAAGCGTAACATGGATATTGTTTTAACTGCTGAAGATTACATCTTTGTACTTTCTGAGGAATGCCCTCCGGCACCTACTGATGCCTCTACCGAAGAGCAAAGAAATGCTTATAATAGGTGGGTCAAAGCTGATAAGATGGCTAAGTGCTATATTATGCATGACAAAAACCCTCGGTATTAAATAACTAAGTGGGAGATGGGATTGGTAAATAAATTCCCATGGCCTCCATTATTGGTTTGTAAGTGATGTGAGTAAATTTGCGTGTTGGCAACAGGCCTTCCTCCACAACGGATGGGTTTTATTCACGGATCACTAGTGCAAACTTCTTTATGATGATCGTAGGAAGTTACCCAAGCGCGTGTGTACTTCTCCAACTGTAAGGCACACAAGCTTGCGCAATGGACTTGGGATCAAATAATGGTACACACTTAGATGTGAATAATCAGTATCCTCCCCAACGGAGTCACTGCTGATATTTGCATGGCTAAAAAGAAACCGACTATTAATTATTTTATCATAAAGTTAGGTTGATAAATGAAATTAATGGGTAAAACATTCTCTTGTAAATGTTCGGGTTTGTATACGTCCACACTAACGTGGTATGCAAATCCACGGTGCTTGAGATGTTGGTGAATTTTGTTTTATATTGTTTTGAGGAATCAATATAAATTGGTAAATTCGAAGTGTTTGATCTGTTTATTATTTATGATTCTCAGGATTTTCAAATGGCTTTGAACTCACTTTCTGTCATACTTAAAGAACACAAAATTACTGGCACTAATTATGTCAACTGGAAGCGTAACATGGATATTGTTTTAACTGCTGAAGATTACATCTTTGTACTTTCTGAGGAATGCCCTCCGGCACCTACTGATGCCTCTACCGAAGAGCAAAGAAATGCTTATAATAGGTGGGTCAAAGCTGATAAGATGGCTAAGTGCTATATTTTGGCTTCAATGTCAAATGTGCTTCAGACTCAGCATCAAGCTATGGACACCGCCTATGATATGATGCATAATCTTAGGGAACTCTTCGGTCATCAGAGTCGTCCTGCTAGGTCGAAGGGCATGTCGGTCTTGATGAACACCAAAATGGCTGAGGGCACTTCCGTAAGGGAGCATGTCCTTAGGATGATGGGCCAACTCAATGAGTTGGAAGTTCTTGGAGCAGAAATCGATGGGAAAACCCAGGTCGATATTATACTCCAAAGCTTGCCTAGGAGTTTTGAGCAGTTTCGCCTGAACTATGGTATGAACAAACATTTGTACTCGTTGGCGGAACTAATGACAGAACTCGTGGCGGCAGAAGAACTGTTTCGTAGACCACCTCAGGTTCATGTTGCTGAATATGCTTCTCATCCTAGGCCGAAAGGCGGTAGGAAGAAGAAGAAGCAAGGGAATCCAGCACTGGTGAACCAAATAAAAGCAAAGACGGGTGCGGTCAAGAAGCCTAGAGGCAAGTGCTTCAAATGTAAGCAGCCGGGACACTACAAGGTTGACTGCCCTCTTCTGAAAGGGAACAGGAATGGTAAGTCTTACATACTAGTTGTTGAATCGTGTTTAGCGGCTGTATCTACTGACACTTGGTGTGTAGATACGGGAGCCACTGATCATGTCTGCAATTCTATGCAGGGGTTCCACCAAACCCGGCAGCTTAGTGATGGGGAGATTACCATACTCATGGGGAATGCTACAAGTGTAGCAGCTGTTGCAGTAGGAGATGTGCATTTATTTTTCAATAAGAATAAAACTCTTGTTTTGAGGAATTGTCTTTATGTACCTCATTTTAGAAAGAATTTAATTTCAGTTTCTAAATTGTTTATGGATGTATATTCTGTTTCTTTTAATGACAAGGTTGTTATAAGGAAAAATAGAATTATTATCTGTAATGGTGCATTGATAGATAATTTGTACACTCTTAATCCAATTTCTCCCACGGTGCAACAAATTGAAACGAATGATACATCTACTAATAAGAGAAAAGAACCTTCAAAATTGAACCAAACATATCTTTGGCATCTAAGACTTGGTCATATTAACTTAAGTAGGATTCAAATGTTGATAGCTGATGGACCTCTGAGTTCATTAGTAGTGGAAAATTATCCAACTTGCGAATCCTGCTTGGAAGGAAAAATGACCAAAAGGCCTTTCAAGGCAAAGGGGTATAGAGCCAAGGATTTGTTGGAATTGGTTCATTCCGATTTATGTGGTCCTATGTCTGTCCAGGCAAGAGGGGGTTTTGAATATTTCGTCACTTTCATTGATGATTATTCAAGATATGGATATATTTATTTGATGCACCGCAAGTCTGAGTGCTTTGACAAATTCAAAGAGTACAAGGCTGATGTGGAAAAGCATCTTGGAAAATATATCAAGACACTACGATCTGATCGTGGTGGCGAATACCTCTTGGGAGAGTTTAGGAATTATTTATCAGATAATGGGATAGAATCCCAATTGTCTGCACCAGGCACACCCCAGCAGAATGGTGTAGCGGAAAGAAGGAATAGGACTCTTATGGAAATGGTAAGATCAATGATGAGTTATTCGGAACTACCAAATTCGTTTTGGGGGTATGCCTTAGAAACAGCGGCTTACATTCTAAACTTAGTACCCTCTAAATCAGTAGCTTCCACACCCATTGAATTGTGGACTGGGCGAAAGCCTAGTTTGAAACACTTTCGAATATGGGGTGCTCCAGCACATGTGTTGAAGACGGATACTGATAAGTTAGAGTCACGTACGGAAGTTTGTCTGTTTGTAGGATATCCGAAAGGAACGAAGGGTGGTTTATTCTATAATCCAAAGGACCAAAAGGTGATCGTTAGCACGAATGCTAGATTTTTGGAAGAAGATTATATAATGAATCACAAACCCATGAGTAAAATTGTTCTAGAAGAAGTAAGAGGGGAAACACCAAACATAATACCAACTGTACAAGAAGATATACCACAAGATACTGCACCGCGTGTCACACCTGATACACAATTGCCTACGGAGCCTCGTCGTAGTGGGAGGGTTGTGAGACAACCGGATAGATTCATGGGATTGGGAGAGTCTTCTGACTTGGTCCCTGGTGAACATGAAATTGACCCATGGAATTACAACGAGGCACTGCAAGATAAAGATGCTCAATTATGGCAAAATGCAATGAAATCTGAAATAGAATCCATGTATTCTAATCAAGTCTGGGAGCTTGTAGTACCACCCAATGGTGTAAAAGCTATTGGATGCAAGTGGATCTATAAAAGAAAAAGAGGATCTGATGGTAAGGTGGAAACCTTTAAAGCAAGGCTTGTGGCTAAAGGATATACTCAGAAAGAAGGAATCGATTATGAGGAAACCTTCTCCCCTGTGGCCATGCTTAAGTCAATCCGGATTCTTTTATCTATTGCTGCTCATATGGATTATGAGGTATGGCAAATGGATGTCAAGACAGCTTTCCTAAATGGAAGTCTTGAGGAAAACATCTATATGAAGCAACCAGAAGGATTCATTGCTAAGGGCGAAGAGCATCTAGTGTGCAAGCTTAAAAAGTCCATTTATGGATTGAAACAAGCTTCTAGATCATGGAACATCCGTTTTGATGAAGTAATCCAGTCATATGGATTTATTCAATGTCCGGATGAATCATGTGTATACAAGAAGTGTGACGGAAATGTAGTGATATTTCTTGTGCTCTACGTGGATGATATTCTACTCATTGGAAACAATGTAAAGGTATTATCGGGCGTAAGGGTATGGTTGTCCAAGCAGTTTGAGATGAAGGACTTAGGAGAAGCCGGACACATTCTTGGGATCAAATTGATAAGGGATCGCAAGAAAAGAATGTTGTGCTTATCCCAAGCTTCATACATTGATACAATCCTGGCTCGTTTTAGCATGCAAGATTCCAAGAAAGGTTTTCTACCTTTCAGACATGGAATACCTCTATCTAAGAAAATGTCTCCTAAGACACAACATGAAATAGAGGCAATGAAGCTGGTCCCTTATGCTTCGGCGGTGGGAAGCCTCATGTATGCTATGCTATGTACGAGACCGGATATCTGTTATGCCGTGGGCATGGTCAGTAGGTATCAAAGTAATCCAGGACAAGGGCATTGGACTGCGGTAAAGCACATTTTAAAGTACCTGAAAAGGACTAAGAATTATGTGCTGGTTTACCGGGCAGATACCTTGTTACCTTTGGGTTATACTGATTCGGATTTCTAGTCAGATAGGGATGCTAGTAAATCCACCTCGGGTTATGTGTATACTCTTGGAGGAGGAGCTATAATATGGAGGAGTGTAAAGCAGAAATGCGTTGCGGACTCCACCATGGAAGCTGAATATGTGGCAGCCTCTGAGGCAGCTAAGGAAGCAGTATGGCTCAGGAACTTCTTAATGGACTTGGATGTGATTCCTGGTTTGCCCAAAGCAATCACAATTTATTGTGATAATAGTGGTACAGTAGCAAACTCGAAGGAACCATGAGCCCATAAGGCGAGTAAACACATTGAGCGCAAGTACCACCTGATACGAGACATCGTTAAAAGAGGGGAAGTCGTTGTCGCTAAGATAGCATCTGAGGATAACCTTGCTGATCCTTTTACTAAGAGCCTTCCAGCGAAAGCGTTCGATGGGCATGTAGAAGGAATGGGGATTAGATGCGTGTCTGCAGATATGGCAGCGTAGTCTTTTAGTATAAGTGGGAGATTGTTAGATTTGTATACTAAAAGCCTTGCTTTTTGTATTGAACAATGTAATAACAATTTTATTTGAAATGAGAATCATATGATCAAACGTTTTTGCATTTTATAAATTGTTTATTTATATGTTTGTGCAAAAGTCCATTTACTTTATACTGTAGATAATATGTTGTGCGACAACACGCGGAAGATCATATTATCGGTTTCCTTATAAAGTATAAACAGATGCTCACAACCGAGATAGACGGGGACTATCTATCGGTATGGTTGTAGTGTGATTTGGAATTAGTTTGTCTTGACTATAGAATCACATTAGTGCACTTAGCGTGTATTGAGTAGGACCGCTTGAGATCATTCGACTTGTACTGTCTATATAGAAGAACTTGATCTCTGTTATTATGGATGTCTATGCTCTTAATCCCTATACAATAACTTCGACACGTAGGGCAGTATGTATTTCTTTGATTCATCAATGGGTGAGATTTAAATGAATTAAATCAAAAAACTCGGTGAGTTGGGAAGTAGTGCTGTCTCTATGGTGTGCTGTTGATTGTAGAAGGAATCCATGTCCGATTTAGGTTGATGATGTCCCCTTGAGGAGCTCATAAGATTTATCATGTAAATCTTGCAAGTGGATTAATTTCTGGCATGATAAAAAGGTTGAGTGGTACTACTCTCGGATGAGATATTAATTAATTTGAGTTGTCAGTAACTTAATTAATTAATGGGCATTGAATATCTTAAACATGGGGAGATTATTGGGCTCATAATAAGAAGGAGCCCAGAACATAATTTGGGATTGGATGGGTAGTGCAGTAATAATATTTTAGTGGACTATATTATTATTATTGGATTTAATTAAAAGCTTTGGGCTAAGCTTGGTTAATTAAATCTGATTGAGGCCCAGCCCAATTTCTCCTCCTGGTCCCTACTGTAGCCCTTTATAATAGTCTGCTCAGCTCCTGGATGCCCTAAGAATTGAGAACGCTGTTCTTTTGTCTAAAAAGTGGTTAGGAGCAGATTGAGTGATCCTACAGACTGTTGACCACACAACAGTAGGATTGACTAGGGTAATACAGTAGAAGAACAAGAGGTAGTTCTTCTCAAATATTCATCCTCTACTCCAATCCAGAAGACAGGTATTGATTTTGCTTCCGTTGTTTATTAATTGCTTGTTTTCTTTTCGAATCGTGTTCACCATAAGATCCAATTGCCAACAATGATGATGATAATCATGATGATTGTGATCATCATCATCATGATGATGATCATGATAATGATCATGACGATCATGATGATCATGATGATGATGATGATCATTACGATCATGTTGATCATGATGATCACGATGATGATGATTATGATGATGATCATGATCACAATGATCATGATGGTAGTCATGATCGTGATGATGGTAATAATGATGATGATGACCATGATGATGATGACGATCATGATAATGATGATGATCATGATAGTGATGATGATGACCATGATGATGATGATGATAAACATGATCATGAACATGATAATGATAATGACAACGATGATCATGATCACGATAATGATGATGATCATGAAGATGATCATGATGATGATGATGATGATCATGATCATGATGATCGTGATGAAGACAATGATGATGATCGTGATCATGATGATCATGATCATGATCATGATCATGATGGTCATGATGAAGGTGATGATCATGATCATGATGATGATTATGATCATGATGATCATGATGATGATCATGATGATGATGATGATGATGATGATGATGATGATCATGATCATGATGATCATGAAAATGATCATGATGATGATGATGATGATCGTGATGATGATGATGATCATGACGATGATGATGATGATAATCATGATTATGATCATGAAGATGATGATGCTGATGATGATGATGATAATCATGATGAAGACGGTGATGATGATCGTGATGATGATTATGATGATGATGATGATCATGACGATGATGATGTTGATCATGATGATGATCATGATCTTGATGAAGATTATGATGTTGATCATGATGATGATCATGATGATGATGATGATGACAATGACGATGATGATCATGATCATATGATGATGATAATCATGATGATGATGATCATGATGATGATTGTCATGATGATGATCATGGCGATCATGATGATGATGATCGTGATGATCATCATGATGATGATCATGGTGATGATGATGATGATGATCATGTTCACGATGATCACGATCATGATTATTATGATGATGATGATGATTATGATCACGATCATGATGATGATCATGATGATCACGATGATGATCATGATGATGATGATCGAACTATGTAATATTATAAAAGATAAATGAAAATAAAGAAAAGGGGACAGAAGATAAAGATGTTGTGGGAATGGCAAAGAGAAAAAGAGCCACAAGTCGGCCCAAAAAAGCTCTTGCAAAAAGCATTAAAGAAATAGAGCTAATCTAAAAATAACTTTTTTTTTCTTAGGAAGCTTGCTCCAATATTGGTTAGTTGTGGCATCCCAATTATCTAAAGGTCGAATCTGTTGCTTTGCTATTTGGGAACGTGTAATCGGTTTAATATGATGATGATCATGATGATGATGATGATAATGATAATGATGATCATTGCGATGATGATCATGATGATGATCATGATAACGATCTTGATGATGATCGAGATCATCATGATGACGACCATGATCATGATGATGATGATGATCATCATGATGAAGAAGATGATGATGATGATGATGATGATGTTGATGATGATGATAATGATGTTGATCATGATGATAATCACGATCATGATGACCATGATGATGATGATTATGTCCATTATTATGATCATGATCATGATGGTGATGATCATGATGATGATGACGATGATGATCATGATGATCATGACCATAATGATCATGATGATGATGACCGCAATGATGATGATCATTATCATGATGATGATAATCATGGCGATGATGATAATGATGATGCTGATGATGATCATGATGATGATTATGATGATGTGATGATGATGATGACGATGATGTTGATCATGTTGATGATGATGATCATGATCATAATGATAATGATGATGATGATGATCATGATGATGATGATCATGATGATGATGGTGATGATCATGATGATGATGATCACGATGATGATCATTATGATGATGATAATGATCATAATCATGATTATGATGTGATCACGAATGATCATTATGATGATGATGATGATCATGATCATGATGATGATGATTACCATGATGATGATGATCATGATCATATGATGATGATAATCATGATGATGATGATCATGATGATCATGACGATCATGATGATCATAATGATGATGATAATCCTGATGAAGCTCATAACAATCATGATCATGATGATAATGAACATGATAATGATGATGATGATGATCATGATCATGATGATCATGGTGATGATCACGATCTCAATGATGATGATGATCAAGATGATGACGACGATCATGATGATGATGATCTGGATCACGATGATGATGATGATGATCATGAAGATGATTATGAAGATGATGACCATGATCACGATAATGATGATCATGATCATGATCCTGAACATGATGATCATGATCATGATCATGATGAAGATAATGATTACGATCATGATGATGATCGTGATTATGATGACCATGATGATGATGATTATGATGATCATAATGATCATGATGGTCATGATAAAGATGATGATCATGATCATGATGGTCATGATGAAGATACTGATCATGATCATGATCATGAAGATCATGATGATGATCATGACGATGATCATGATCATGATGGTTATGATGTAGATGATGATCATGATGATGATGATGATCATGATAATGATCATGATCATGATCACGAAGATGATCATGATCATGATCACGAAGATAATCATGATGATGATTATGATGGTTATTATGATGATCATGATGATGATCATGATGATCATGATGATGACCATGATGATGATGATGATCATGATGATGATAATCTTGATCATGATGATAATGATGATGCTGATGATGATCATGATGATAAACATGACGATAATGATGATTATGATAATGATGATGATCATGATGATGATGATCATGATGATGATGGTGATAACCATGATGATGATGATCATGATCATGATCATGATTATGATGATAATGATGATCTTGATCATGATCGCGATCATGATGATTTTCAAGATCTTGATGATGATGATGACCATGATGATGATTATCATGATCATATGATGATGATAATCATGATGATTATGTTCATGATCATATGATGATGATAATCATGATGATTATGATGATGATGATGATCATGATAATGATGATGATGATGATGTTGATCATGATCATGATGATAATGATGATGGTCATGATGATGATGATGATCATGATCATGATGAAGATGATGATGATGATCGTGATGATGATTATGATGATGATCATGATGATAATGATGCTTATCATGATGTTGATAATGATCTTGATAATGATTATCATGATGATGACGACCATGATGATGATGATCATGATAGTGATGATGATGATGATGATGATGATGATGACCATGATGATGATGATCATGATAGTGATGATGATGGTAATGACCTTGATGATGATGATGATGATGATGATGATGATGATGATCATGATCATGATGATGATAATAATGATGATGAAGATGATGATGATGATGATGATCATGATCATGATGATCACGATGATTATGATGATGACGATTATGATGATGATGATCATGATTATGATGACCATGATGATGATGATGATGAAGATGATAATCACGATGATGATCATGATGATGCTAATGATGATGATGATCATGATAATGATGATAATCATGTTGATGATCATGATAATAATAACGATGATCATGATCATAATGATGATGATTATGATGATGATGATCATGATGATGATGATGATCATGATGATGATGAAGATCATGATGATAATGATAATGATGATGGTGATGATGATGATGATGATGATGATGACGACATTAATGATACTGATGATCATGATGATCATCATCATCATGATCATTATGATCATAATGATGATGATGATCATGATGATGATGATCATGATGACGATAACGATGATCATGTTGATGATCATGATCATGATGATGATCATTATGATGATGATGATGATGATGATGAAAACGATGATCATGATCATGATGATCACGATGATGATGATTATCATGACCATGACGATGATGATCTTTATGATGAAAATGATGATAATAATGATTGTAATGATGATAATAATGATGATCATGATCATGATCTTGATCGTTATGATGATGATGATGATCATGATGATGATGATGATGATGACCATGACGATGATTATCATGATCATATGATGATCTTGATGATCATGAAGATGATGATGACAATGATGATCATGATGTTAATCATGATGATGATCACGATCATGATGATCGTTATGATGATGATGATGATAATGATGATGATAATGATGATGATGATCATGATGATCATTGATGAGTGTGTAAATTCTCAAGTTTAGCATTATGTTTTGTGCTAGTTTTGGAGAGTTTCGAAAATGAAATAGGTGGAAAACCTATATATATTGTGAATAAGCATGAATCAGGTGTTTGTGGAGCTATTTGAGTGGTTTTGATAGCGAAATTGAAGTGGAAGTGCCAAGAATCGAAGAGACAGAGTCTAAGCCATGCGAACCGCCCAAGAAACAGGTGGGTTCGACCTGGATGGAGGAGGGTTTGACCTCTCCAGCAGGTCGAACCAGCATTGCGGAGCCTACAGAAGAGGATTCGACCATGACTCAAGGGGTTCGACTTGTCCATCAGGTCGAACCAAGGTCGAACCAGTTCGCGAGAAAGTTGATTCGACCACGACTTTGTGGTTCGACCAAAGAAGGAGTGGTTCGACCTGTACAAGAAGTCGAACCAAGTGCAGAAATTGTCCAGTAGCATGGTTCGACCTGTGGTTCGACCTGCGGCCTATGGTTCAATCTGTTTGCTAAAGTCGAACCGTCATGCGGAAACTTACCTTATCCAGATTTTTGAGGCCGAAACGCGTGAGATCACTTGAAAAGCCCATTCCAAGCCCTAAAGACGTGATTACAAGTATAAAAGGAGGCCCATGCAGTCCAAAGAAAGGGGGTTGAACAAGAAACATAGAAGGAGACATAGAGTTAGAGAGGAGACGATCTTCCACCATCCGGAGGGCTGTGACAGAGGTCCCGCTGGAGGTTCAAGTAAGATTGGCCTATCTAACCATGATTGTTCTTAGACCAATCATGGGCTAGAGCCGCTTCGGTAGTTCTAGGGTTATGAAGGTTTCATGAGTTGATTCATCTTTCGTGTGTATACTCCGTACAACACTACTTGTGGTTTGTTTTATATAAGATTGTGCTATTTTAATCCATACTCATAGTCGTTTTGTGCATCAATAATCATTGTGTAGAGTCTGAATACATAACATGGTTATTAGTTGAGTGCGTTCACTAAGGAGCAGGGTTTATTGTTATAATTCTAAGTGAAGGGATTCCGAAGTCTTATTAGAACCACCTTATATGAATACCTGTTAATTGAATCATATTCGGGTTAATAAGTAGGATAAAGAGTATAACTTTATAGTACCTATAAAGGGAGATCAAATCAGGTTAGAGTACTAAGTTTACGGGAAATAATTGATTATGATAGTACCTAGAAAGGGGGGTAAAGTATACATCTTGCTCCGAGGATATTCACACGTGATACACACATGTTTACTTGTGTCTATAGAGTAGATATGCATGGCTTAGTGATGCATCCATATTCCACAAGGCAGAGTCGGACATTGACACACGAAAGTACGAATTAACGAGTGAAACTGGATGACCTGACGAACTACCTATCATCTTACTTGATCACAACCTACTATCTTTTCTCTTGTTATTTAGATTAATAGTTCATACTCAATTTCAATACCATATTTTCCATGATAGTCTTAGTTTACTAGATAATAATTAAATTGATATTTATCCGTCCCTTGGGTTCGATAATAACTTGGTCACCTATGAAACTACAATTGATATCTTTCAAACTTGGAGATTATTAAATTGTGTGTTGCGACATACAGTGCAAGTCAAATGGCGCCGTTGCCGGGGACGGCTTAAAATATCTTTTTGTTATTTCTAGTTTATTAGGATTATCTTTCCTGTTTTACTGTTTTCTCTTTAATTCTTTTTAGGTGTATGCTCACGCGATCAAAGAAAGGTGAATTAGAACCATACAATCCTAGGATTGGAGCGTCGTCGAGAAAGAAGAAGAAGAAGAAGAGTAAGACAATGACCATAGATCCAACTGAAGCTCTGAATTTTGGAGTTGAAGTTGACGAACTGAACTCGAAAGCGACTGAAACTGTGGTTGATTCAAACGCAGCAGCAGAGGAAGTCGACATGGCCAACGAAAGGGCCAATCTGGATAATCTGGCCATCCGTGAAGTCTTCAAGAATAATGGGGCTGGACACTTTGGGCTTCTAGGAGCGAGGGGGCTAATGCGGATTTAGATCTTCACTCCGCCCTTATTAGCATGATAGAAAGGAACTCCTTTTCAGGAGGGTCTTTCGAGGATCCGCGGCAGCATCTAAACAAGTTCTTAGGATATGCAAGTACTCAAAAAGATGCAGGAACACATGAAGATGCGCGGAAGATCCTATTGTTCAAATTCTCGCTTACTGAAAAGGCGAGAGATTGGTACGATACTCTAAATGCAGCTGAGTGCACCACGTGGGAGCAATTGAAGTTAAGGTTCTTGGAGAGATAAATGCCACCTTCAAAGGTGTTCAAGATGAAGCAAGACATTAACCAATTTGCTATCGGTGGGGAGAGAACTTTCATGAAGCTTGGGACAGATTCAAGGACATACTTTGTAGGTGTCCTCAACATGGGCTATCTAAAGCTCAATATATCAGTATATTCTACAATGGATTGGACTGCGATTCACGAGTATTGTTGGATGCTTCTTCTAATGGAGCATTGCTTACTAAGTCATCCGTAGAGGCCGAGAAGTTGTTTGAAGATATCTCGATGAATTTGAGGGATTGGCCAACTGATAGAGTTAGAGGTACTTATGTCCTTGGGAAGGTAGCTCAGGTTGAACATGTAATGATGAAAATGAGTAGAGAGGATGAGATCGTCTCTAGCTTGTCCAATATCAACAAGCTACTTGAATCCCAACAGAAGCAAATCAGCGATATATCTCAGCGAGTACCAATCATACAGCAGGAAATTATGAACGATGGAACAATCCAAGAGGAGTTAGAGGAGGTAAATTACGCCATGGGTCAAAGTATTCAAGGAACTAGGTATCCAGATCAAGGAAACCGGAACTACCAAGGGAACTATCGAGGAAACTTTAATAATCGTGGTCCACCTGGAGGTTATCAACAACAGCCTAGGAGGCCGGAGTTCTCATGGAATGTTGAGAGTGGAATTTCACGCATTTTATGTGTGCACATTACACCATTTTGCTTAGGAAATTGATCGTTTTTGCATGGAATTGTGTATGTTTAAGTATTTACACGATTTTAAGGCTATTAAGGTGTTTTTGTGAGTTTCGAAGGCAGAAAACAGGGTAAAACAGGGCAGGATCGGAAGAGGAGCAAAACAGACCCGGAACGGCCCAGCTCGGGAGCAGCTCGGCGAGCCGCTCGAGCCGAGCTGGGTGCCGAGCGGTGGTAAACAGTGCCGAGTGGGGTCCCACTTGGACCCCAGTGACGTGGCCAGTGACGTGGCAGGCCGCTCGGCTGGGTCCAGACCCAGCTCGAGCCGAGCTGGGTGCCGAGCGGCCCAGTTCAGAGCCCAAACGGGGCCTGTTCGATTCAACACTGTATAAATACCTTTCAGACGCGATTCTAAAGTAGATTCGTCGCGAAAACAGCCCTGCATCCATCTTAGAAACAATTAGGGAGATCGAGACGTCAATCGGAGAGAGCCCAGCCATAAACCATCATCAATCCACACTCCTTTCATACCCATATCAGATTACAACCTGATTCCACCATCCATCCAATTCCACAAGGGTTCCAAGTGCTAATCGAGGGAGAATCAAGCAATTGAAGAGACGGAGAAGGAACGTGAGATTGCTCCTACACTAGGGTTTCACAATTCTTATCTATTCCTTTCTATTGCTTTGATTATTGTTATGAATTGCTTAGCCATGAGGATTGCTTGTAATCTCATGGGCTAATTTCCTATACAGTTCTAGGGTTTGATGGATTGATTTAATTGATTTGGGGATTTAGACCAAAGATTGGGATTTTATGCAGTTGAGCTTTTGATTTTACTTATTTTACTAAGACATGTTAATCTGCTTCGTAACGTCTTCATAATATATTCATGACATCCGCTATAATGCTTGGATTATTGTGTTAGCTTGTGTGCGTTCATGATTGGTATTGTCTATCTGTTAGAGATTAGAGTAGCTCCGCTATAAGCACTTTAATTTCATGAACTGGTTAATCAAATACTTGATTAGTTTAGTGGAACAATGCAATTAGACAATCAAGTAGGAAGTGAATAGAACCTTGTAGTAATTCCAGAAAATATCTTGTTAGTCGAACTTACCATCCGGAGGTATTGTTGTTCGCTGGATTAGTATCTAGGAATAAGGCTTGGTAATATTTGCGCACCTTAGGATTTAAACCAGGTTAAACTGTTAGCTTTGAATCGAATCATATTCGGTGGGATAACATGGATATGTGGTGTATTTTCAGTAGAACTGCATGAATGAACAATCGTAAGTTTAATAACCCAAATTAATTGGTCAATACCTGATACCTTAGAACTGTTTGTTATATCTTGATTAGACACTTGCTTTTATTTTTCCTTGCTTTTAATTAATTTAGTTATTTATATTTTCAGTAATTTAGATAATTAATTCATTACATAATCACTTCGAAAATTGGTTACTCAGTTCTGATTAATTAGTAATTTATAGAATAAATAAATAATTAGTTGTCTTAGCGGGATCGATAATTTAACTTGGGTACTTGTTGCTACTATTGACATCCTTATACTTGAGGATTAAATTATAGTGCGTAGAAAAAGCCTATCAAGTTTTTGGCGCCGTTGTGCCGGGGACAGTTTTAATTATTTATTTTCTTGTATTACTTAGTTAATTAGAATATTTTCTTTGGAATTTAATTGTTTTACTTTGGATTTTTCTTGAAGTTGCATGCAAACTAGGTCAAAGACGAGAGCACAAGATCTTGAATTTGATCCGGAAATTGAAGCTTCTGCGAGGAAAAGAAGAGTAAAATCAAAGAATACCAAAGCACCTCCTAAAGCAAGTTTAGAGGAGGAAGAAGTGCAGATTGAGAATCAGGCTATCCTAGAAGAGGCTGAATCGGAGTTTGAATCAGAATCTGAGACAGAACCTGAAACAGCATCAATGGGAGAAAGAGTCGATGAGGATGACATCGTCATCCGAGAAACATTCAAGTCCACCAATCTAGGAGGATCAGGCGTAGTTGGAGCCATTCAAGCTGATGAAACGAACAACATAAGGCCAGCCCTGATTCATATGGTGGAGAAAAACCCCTTTGCCGGAGGCGTTTTTGATGAGCCCTATGGCCATCTTAAGCATTTCAACAGCTACATGGATACAGTGAAAGCTGCTGATGCTACTAATGATAGATGGAAGATGAGGCTTTTTCAGTTTTCATTGGTTGATAAGGCAAGGGAGTGGTATGATAAGCTAAAGGGAGACAGTTGCTCAAACTGGACTGAGTTGCAGCAGCTGTTCGTGGATCGATTTATGCCACCAGGAAAGGTTCTTTTACTGAAACAGGAGATCAATCAATTCAAGCAGCGGAGAGATGAGTCGTTTGGAGAGGCTTGGGAAAGGTTTACTGATGCGTTGAGGAGATGCCCTCAGCATGGATTTAAAAAATCTCAACTCATCAGTGTCTTCTATAATGGCCTTGACAACGAATCGAGAGTATTGGTTGATGCTTCTGCTGGAGGAACAATCTTTGGCAAGACATCCAATGCAGTAGAGAAATTGTTTGATGATATCTCTTTGAACTCAAGGGATTGGCCATCTGAGAGGATCCGAGGGACTTATATACTTGGTAAAGTTGCAAAGGTTGAAGAGAAATTTTCTGAAGCTGATAAGAATGATAAGGTTGTCGCTCAATTGGAACAGATGAATAAGAACCTGATTACTCTGATATCAGGTAATAATGGGGGAGGCAACCGAGGGTCTGCTAGTGATGATGTAGTGATGAACCTTCAAGAGGTCGAGGATGCTAATTGGGCTATGGGGCAGAGTCTTCAGGGTTCGAGAGCTCCTCAAAATTGGCAAGGAAATAGGTACCCTCAAGGTAATTCGAACCAGTGAAATATCCAAGGGGGAGGTCCTAATAATCAAGGAGGCAATTGGCAGAATCAGAGGCATGAGAACTTCTCTTATTCAAATCCGAATAATGCAGTTCCATATCCTCCTAATTTTGATCCTGGTGCTAAGACTGAAGAAGGGAAGTCCAGTATTGACGATGTGTTAGCAAGATACATGAAGAAGAATGATGCCGACATAAACAAGATCAATAACTGCATTGTTCTCATGGACTCGAATATGACCAAACAGAATGAGGAAGTGAACAAGCAGTTGAAGAATTTGTCATATAACATAGGGCAGATCTCTACTACAGTAAATCAGCAGCAAGTGCAGTTGCAGAAAGGAAAATTTCCTTCGGATACGGAAATCAACCCAAAGGAGAGTGTTAATGCGATCACTTTGAGATCCGGAAGGCATTACGAAGGTCCAGAATTGGTACAGAATGAATCAGAACTGATGCAGAATGATACAGAACAGAAGCAGGACGAAACAGGGACGGGACAGGGTCAATCTACCGCCGCTCGGCCACCCGCTCGGGCCGAGCCGCCTCCCGCCGATGCCGAGTCACCGCCGAGTGGGGTTCCGACCGGTTCTGCTGAGTCCTCTGGTTTGGGAGGAACCCAGCTCGGCTCAGTTCTTCCACAGCTCGGCTCAAGCGAGCCGACGAGCTATCCTCCAGGTTTTCCAGCGCGTCCGAATTCTGTACAGAGTCAGTCTGATCTGGAAATCGCTGATAAAAAGTGGCAAAAAGCAAAGAAACTGAGAGAAACAGAAGTGGTATTCAAGAAAGACAGTTTGGGATTACCGATCACAAAGGTACCAATTCCTTTCCCTCAGAAATTCTTGTCAAAAAGCTTGGATGAGAAGTTCAGAAAGTTTTCTGATGTAATGAGGAACATACAAATCAATATTCCTTTTTCTGAAGCTTTGGAGTCAATGCCATACTATGCAAGATTCATTAAAGAACTCATCTCCAGAAAGAGAAGCTTGAACAGTGTGGAAACAGTGAACTTGACAGAAAATTGCAGCTCAGTGATTCAGAAGAAGTTACCTGAAAAGTTAAAGGATCCTGGAAGCTTCATCATACCTTGTGAGATTGGAAAAGGACAAGTGAGGAAAGCGTTATGTGATCTTGGAGCTAGTATAAATTTGATGCCCTTCTCGGTATTCAAGAAGCTTGGTTTGGGGGAGTTGAAGCCTACGTCTGTGGCTTTACAGTTAGCAGATAGATCATTGACATACCCCGAGGGAGTCATTGAGGATGTGTTAGTGAAGGTATCGAATTTGGTTTTTCCTGTGGATTTCCTGGTTCTTAACATGGAGGATGACAAGGATGGAACACCTTTGATCTTGGGACGTCCATTCCTTGCAACAGGAAGAGCTCTGATCGATGTGTTCAAAGGAGAGTTGAGGCTTAGAGTCAATGAACAAGAAATTGTCTTCTCCTTGAACAAGGCGATGCAGTGGCCAGCAGATAAGCAGCAATGCAAGTCTGTGGAAGTAGTAGAGGACTTCACCCTGCCTGATGCAGAGTTTGAGAGTTTGTCCAATGATGCATGTATTGACTATCTTGAGAAGTTACTTGCATTAGGTGATGCAAGGGATGAACAGATAAGAAAGACCACTGCTGACATAGTGAATCAGAATAAGAAGTCCACTGTTAAAGAGGAGATGCAGCCTGCTGCTAAGGAAGAGAAGCAAAAGAGCCAAAGCATTGAGGCGGTAGAGGAGATCGCAGGACCAGACGTATCTCTTACTTTTCCTACTACTAATTCTAATGTGATATTTGATAATCTTTTAGTTGCAGTAAAGATGGATGATCCATATCTGAAGCCTCCGAACATACCTCCGGATTTTTATTCTTATATTGATGTTGAAAATTCTAACTTGTTTGATCCTTGTTTTGCTACACAGGTTGAGCCTACAATTGAGTGGAGGATTGACAAGAAGGACTCAAGACAGTCATGGGAGGAAAAGAATTCAAAGGATCATGTTGGAGTGACAAAGAAGGGTGAGATGATTGGTGAAGTAAATAACAGAGGATGGAAGTACTTGAAAGTAAAGATGAGAGAAGACTATCCTCCGATCCAGTAGTTGAAAAGAGGTATTACGTCGTGACTCTCCGACGTTAAACATGAGCGCTTGTTGGGGGCTGTCCCTTCCGTTTTATTGCTTTTATATGTCTGTGTTGGTGTAGGAGTTTTATTAGGTATTGCTTGACTGCGGTATATACTTCTTTGCAAACTTAGTTTCTCACTTCGTTTAATCTAAGTTTGGGGGGAGTAACGTACATACCTTGTCTTGCAGTGTCGAAATAGAATTTTTACATTGTGTTGTTGCTTGGAGAGTTGATTTTTGCGGATTCTTAATATTTTTGATTTATTTGAGAATATTGAGGGTTCGATTTTTTTGCGATTTTTCAATTTCGTGTTTTGTGGTGTTTATTGTTTGTTTTGTGTTAATCCTAGTGTTGGTATAGTTGATTTTTGGTTCTCTACGATGATTTTCTGATTTTTCTTGGCACTTGATGGTATTTTTGTGTGATTGTGTTTGAGATGCAGTTTGAGATTGTGCTTGGATATTGAGATACTTGAAATTTATTTATGTGCATGAAAGATTAGCTATGTAACTTTATTAGGATTGCTCGTTCATTCCTATAGCCATGTGAGATTTTGAGCCTTTTGAAATCATGACTAATTGCATGATTCAGTTTATTCTTGTGAGTATCGTTCATGCACACGTATTCTAGAACTTGGCTTTATATCTTGCTTGAAGCTACGTGTTTGACTAGACAATAGGAAATGATCTTAGGCCATCTTTGTTTTTTTTATTAGTCACTAGCCATATTATTTTCCTACCTAATGAAATATCCGTAGTCAACCCTTTTGAACCTAAAAGCCTTATTTGTTGGAAGCCTACGTGATTAGCCAATTGATCCCTTTTGCTAGCCTTTAAAAAATTCCTACCTAGTAGAGAGTTGAAGGAATCAAGTTGGTATCTTGTGATGAGGTATATAAGGAGAAATAAGTTGGAAGTGATAAAATTTGTTGAAGAGAGTGGTTAAATTGTTGCATAAAGGGGTAGTGCCCGAAACTGGTACCCCATGAAAAGGGTAGTGCCTGAAACTGGTACCCTTATTTGAAAAAAAAAAAGAAAAGAGGGAAGAAAAAAAATTTCAAGTAAGGATGTGGTGTTCAAAATTGAAGGAGGAATCAAATTGCAAGAAGCATTGAAGAGCGTTGAAGAAGAAAGAAGAAAGTTAAGCTGTTTGTTGAAAAGCTGTAAGTCTTCTTTGATTCTCTACTAGTGATTGAGTCACCTTATCCATATACTCCCTACCTTTACCAAAGAGCCAACATTATAACCTAATGCAAGACCTTTGTGATCCTATTGTCGAAATTATTCCTTTAGTCGAGAGTTGAGATGATTGCCAAGCTTATGGTTACGCGTGTGTATGGATTGATTATGAGTGTAAACACCATACCCTAAAGTGTATATCTCGCACTTGAGTGTTGAGCGTAAATACTACCCGTGAGAATGGGTGGATGAGCATTCCGAAAAGGTGAATTAGTTGATTTGAATTGTATGTTTTTAAATGGATGGTTATCTTGTATCCAAAGTATGATATTTAAATTGCTATATTGTCTTGAATGTTTTTCTGCTGTGAAATTTCCTCTCAGTTAATCTATTGGTTTTTGATGTTGCTGCCTCGGGACGAGCAACAGGTAAGTTTGGGGGTTTGTTGAGAGTGGAATTTCACGCATTTTATGTGTGCACATTACACCATTTTGCTTAGGAAATTGATCGTTTTTGCATGGAATTGTGTATGTTTAAGTATTTACACGATTTTAAGGCTATTAAGGTGTTTTTGTGAGTTTCGAAGGCAGGAAACAGGGTAAAACAGGGCAGGATCGGAAGAGGAGAAAAACAGACCCGGAACGGCCCAGCTCGGGAGCAGCTCGGCGAGCCGCTCGAGCCGAGCTGGGTGCCGAGCGGTGGTAAACGGTGCCGAGTGGGGTCCCACTTGGACCCCAGTGACGTGGCCAGTGACGTGGCAGGCCGCTCGGCTGGGTCCAGACCCAGCTCGAGCCGAGCTGGGTGCCGAGCGGCCCAGTTCAGAGCCCAGACGGGGCCTGTTCGATTCAACACTGTATAAATACCTTCCAGACGCGATTCTGAAGTAGATTCGTCGCGAAAACAGCCCTGCATCCATCTTAGAAACAATTAGGGAGATCGAGACGTCAATCGGAGAGAGCCCAGCCATAAACCATCATCAATCCACACTCCTTTCATACCCATATCAGATTACAACCTGATTCCACCATCCATCCAATTCCACAAGGGTTCCAAGTGCTAATCGAGGGAGAATCAAGCAATTGAAGAGACGGAGAAGGAACGTGAGATTGCTCCTACACTAGGGTTTCACAATTCTTATCTATTCCTTTCTATTGCTTTGATTATTGTTATGAATTGCTTAGCCATGAGGATTGCTTGTAATCTCATGGGCTAATTTCCTATACAGTTCTAGGGTTTGATGGGTTGATTTAATTGATTTGGGGATTTAGACCAAAGATTGGGATTTTATGCAGTTGAGCTTTTGATTTTACTTATTTTACTAAGACATGTTAATCTGCTTCGTAACGTCTTCATAATATATTCATGACATCCACTATAATGCTTGGATTATTGTGTTAGCTTGTGTTCGTTCATGATTGGTATTGTCTATCTGTTAGAGATTAGAGTAGCTCCGCTATAAGCACTTTAATTTCATGAACTGGTTAATCAAATACTTGATTAGTTTAGTGGAACAATGCAATTAGACAATCAAGTAGGAAGTGAATAGAACCTTGTAGTAATTCCAGAAAATATCTTGTTAGTCGAACTTACCATCCGGAGGTATTGTTGTTCGCTGGATTAGTATCTAGGAATAAGGCTTGGTAATATTTGCGCACCTTAGGATTTAAACCAGGTTAAACTGTTAGCTTTGAATCGAATCATATTCGGTGGGATAACAGGGATATGTGGTGTATTTTCAGTAGAACTGCATGAATGAACAATCGTAAGTTTAATAACCCAAATTAATTGGTCAATACCTGATACCTTAGAACTGTTTGTTATATCTTGATTAGACACTTGCTTTTATTTTTCCTTGCTTTTAATTAATTTAGTTATTTATATTTTCAGTAATTTAGATAATTAATTCATTACATAATCACTTTGAAAATTGGTTACTCAGTTCTGATTAATTAGTAATTTATAGAATAAATAAATAATTAGCTGTCTTAGCGGGATCGATAATTTAACTTGGGTACTTGTTGCTACAATTGACATCCTTATACTTGAGGATTAAATTATAGTGCGTAGAAAAAGCCTATCATGGAACAATCCGAACAATGCAATGCAACCTCCGATGGGTGTTGATCCGGGGGCTAAGGTGGAAGAAGGGAAACTGGATTTTGAGGATACTGTGAACAGGTATATGGCGAAGAATGATGAAAGAGTGAACTGCCTTGAGGCTGAACTTGAGAAAAAGATTGATGATCATCATAAGGGTTTGTCCACTCAAGTTAGAGACCTTATGTTGTTAATGGGAACAATTGCAGAGAATGTGAACACATTAACTCAATCTGTGGAGAAAGGTAAGTTTCCGTCTTAGAGTATTGAGAATCCAAGGTCCTGAAACACCATCACATTGAGGTCTGGAATGCAATACGAGAGGCCAATGAGGCCGGAATTGAAGGCGGACATGTCTAGGGCAAGATTCGACCATGGTTCGACCAACTTTGAAGGTCGAACCACACAGGGGAGGTCGAACCATAGCTCTGGACACTATCCGGAGGTGAAGCAGCAAGGGTTCGACCAATATACAAATGGTTCGACCTATCAAACAGGTCGAACACAGGTCGAACCATACCATCCTGAGCACTCTGTTTCTCCAACTGATCGGTTCGACCAAGGCAAGCATGATTCGACCTGTACAGAAGGTTGAACCCAGATCGAACCACACATCTTTGAACACCCTATTTTGACACATCAATGGTTCGACCACGACGGACATGGTTCGACCAATCCATCAAGTCAAACCTATGTCAAACTGGAAGGAGAAAGGAATACAGTAGGTCGGTTCGCCCTAAGGGAAAGTGGTTCGACCTATCAAACAGGTCAAACCAAGTCAAACCACAGGTTGAGAAAGAAAGCAATCTTCGAGAAGGACGGTTCGACCATTACGTACCTGGTTCGACCTGTTCCACAGGTCGAACCTTGGTCAAACCCATCCATAATATGCCTGATGCTACTCCGAACACTCTTGATGATGTTGATGCTACTCCAGTGGTTCGGAATGAATGAAGTACAGAGATTATATCTGAGAAAAAGTGGGAGAGAGCCAAGCATTTGAGAGCCAAAAAAGAAAAGCGGAGAAGGTTGAACGTGATGAATGGGGGATTTCCAAAACAAAGATACCTCTGCCGTTTCCCTACAAGCTTGTGAAGAAGGGATTGGAAGATAAGTTCAAGAAGTTTTCAGAGATCATGAACAAGATAAGGTTGAGCATTCCTTTCTCGGAAGCAATAATGGAGATGCCTTACTATGCCCGGTTCCTCAAGGACATATTGTTGAAGAAGCGAAGCTTAACCGGAATTGAAACATTGAATTTATCTGAGAATTGCAGCTCAATCATTCAAAGGAAGCTGCCGCAAAAGATGAAGGATCCGGGGAGCTTTACTATTCTATGTGAGATCGAAAAGGTGCCGGCACAGCGAGCTTTGTGCGATTTAGGGGCAAGCATCAATTTGATGCCGTTGTCTATCTTTCAGAGGCTTGGTTTGGGGGAGTTAACCCCTACAACAGTTGCTCTCCAATTGGCGGACAGGTCGATGATGTTTCCAAAAGGGATTATTAAAGATGTACTCGTCAAAGTAGAGAAGCTAATCTTTCCGGTGAATTTTCTTGTGCTAGAAATGAATGATGACAAGGATAATATCCCTCTAATCTTGGGGAGACCTTTCCTTGCTACTGCTGGAGCTATGATTGATGTTCAAAAAGGGGAGCTCAGATTGCAGATGGACAAAGATGAAGTTCTTTTCAACTTGGACAAGGTAATGAAGATGCCCATGGAGTCTCAGTGTCATAGTATTGACGTGATGGAGGAGATTGTGAAAGAAGATATGTCTTTGATCCTGTCGAAGGATACTCTAGAGACATGTTTGATGGAGTCTCTTACTTATCTGACTACGGAGCTTGACGGTCTCTCCAATGAGGTATGTGTTGAATATCTTGAAAACTTACTTGCTTTGGGTGATGACAGGTATGACTCGGAAAGAACTAAGATGGAAGAAGTCAAGTGGACTAGAAAGTATTTGCCTTTGGATGAAGAGAGCACTCTAACGGACGTGAGGAAAGAGGAGTTGAAACCATTGCCGGAATACTTGAAGTACGCCTTTCTTAGCGACAATGAAAAATATCCGGTAATTGTATCTTCTTCTCTTGATGATGTCCAACTCGAGGAGTTATTGGATGTTATTAGGAAGTACAAGTCTGCGATTGGATGGCCCTTGGAGGATTTGAAAGGTATAAGTCCTTCGTATTGCATGCATCGTATAAGATTGTTGGATGAAGCAAAGGAAAGTGTTCAGAATCAGCGGAGGGTTAACCCCGCAATTCAAGAGGTGATTTGGAAGCAAATCCTTACATGGTTGGATGCTGGAATTATATATCCTATTAGTGATAGTCCCCATGTGAGTCCTTTGCATGTAGTTGCTAAAAAGGGGGGGCATGACTGTAGTAAAAGCTGAGGATGGAGAAGCGATAGCTACAAGTATTCCAACGAGATGGCGTACATGTGTAGATTATAGGAAGTTGAATGAGAACACGTGTAAGGACCATTTTCCCCTTCCTTTCATGGATCAAATGTTAGATCGTCTTGCAGGGTATGAGTTTTATTGTATCTTGGATGGGTACTCGGGGTACAACCAAATCATGATTGCCCCCGAGGATCAAGAAAATACCACTTTTACTTGCTCCTACGGGACCTTCGCCTTTAGGAAGATGCAATTTGGATTGTGTAATGCGCCTGCTACTTTTCAGAGATGCATGATGGCAATATTCGATGGGTTGATAGAGAAGATCATGGAGGTGTTCATGGATGATTTTTCTGTTTTCGGTTCCTTCTTTGATATTTGTTTGTCTAACCTTGCTATTGTTTTAAAGAGATGCCAAGAGACAAATCTTGTCTTGAATTGGGAGAAGTGCCACTTCATGGTTAATGATGGGATTGTTCTTGGGCATCATGTTTCCGCCAAGGGATTGCAGGTCGATCGTGCAAAAGTGGTGGCAATTGAGAAGCTTCCACCACCGACTAATGAGAGAGGAGTGCGGTCTTTTCTTGGACACGCCGATTTTTACAAGAGATTCATAAAAGACTTCTCAAAATACTCCAAGCCCTTATCTCACTTACTTGAAAAGGATGTTCCTTTTGTTTTTGATGAAGAATGTCTAACAGCTTTTCAGGTTTTGAAAGAGGTGCTTACTACTGCCCCTATCTTGATCACATCGGATTGGACTTAACTATTTGTACTCATGTGTAATGCAAGTGATATAGCACTTGGAGTGGTGCTTGGGCAGCTGAGGGAGAAGAAGTTCTGCGCCATCTACTATGCGAGTAAGACTTTCGATGCGGCACAAAAGAATTACACGGTGACTGAAAAGGAGTTTTTAGCTGTTGTGTACGCATTCGATATGTTTCGTCAGTATTTGGTTGGCATGAAGACTATTGTGTACACGGATCATTCAGTGATTCGGTACTTGATGGAGAAGAAGGAGACGAAGCCTAGGATCATAGGTGGATTCTTCTACTTCAAGAGTTTGACATGGAGATTCGGGATAAGAAAGGTTCTGATAATGTGTTGGCGGATCACCTTTCGAGGTTGGAGACTAGGGAGCATTGTGATAATTCTTTCGAGTATATTGAGGAGATGTTCCCGGATGAAAAGATCATGGCCGTGTTTGTTGAAGGGGCTGAGCGAGCATGTGTGGTTGCTGCACAAGGAATTGATCCATGGTATGCGGATTTTGTTAACTATATTGCCGTGGGAAGAATTCCAAAGGATCTCAACCTTTATAAACTTGCTAAATTCAAGAGGGATGTTGAGACCTTCATATGGTACGATCCATTTGTGTACAAGATTTGCACGTATTCTATCGTCCGTAGGTGTGTGTCCGAGATGGAGATGGAGAGTGTTCTCGAGTTTTGCCATGCACAACCTAACGGGGGGGCGCTCAAAAGACAGCAGCTAAGTACTTCAGTCCGCTCTTTATTGGCCTACGTTGTTCAAGGATTGTGAGACCTATGTGGCATCTTGCGATAGATGTCAACGCACGGGGAACATCGGTAGGAGAGACGAGATGCCGCTTCAGCCAAGCGTAGTGGTCGAGGTTTTTGATGTGTGGGGTATCGATTTTATGGGGCCTTTTTCCCCATCTAATGGATTTCTCTACATTCTTCTTACTGTGGATTATGTTTCTATGTGGGTAGAAGCGATTCCTACTCGCTTGAATGATTCGAAAACTGTTATATCTTTCTTGAAGAAACATATCTTTGCCCGCTATGGAGTCCCTAGAGCACTAATTAGTGATGGAGGTAAGCACTTCGTCAACAAGTTTCTTGAGAGGGTGCTTCAAGGGTATGGTGTTAAGCATAGGGTTACTACACCATATCATCCTCAAGCGAATGGGCAAGCGGAGGTCTCTAACCATCAAGTCAAACAGATTCTGGAGAAGGTGGTAGGAACCAATAGAAAGGATTGGGCTTTGAAGCTCGATGATGTCTTATGGGGGTTCCAGACCGCGTACAAGACGGTGTTGGATATGTCACCGTATCAGATTATCTATGGAAAGCCATGCCACTTACCTGTAGAGGTTCAACACAAAGCGTTTTGGGCTTTGCGAAGCTTGAACTTGACTCTTAAAGATGTGAAGGAGTTGAGGATGACTCACATTAATCAATTGGATGAGTTTCGGAGTCGTGCGTACAAGAATTCAGAGATCTATAAGGAAAGGATGAAGAAGTGGCATGATTCGAAGATCTCATACAAGGAGTTCAAGTAAGGAGACGAGGTATTACTCTTTAACTCTCGTTTAAAGCTTTTTGCAGGCAAGTTGAAGTTGAAGTGGACGGGGCCGTTCATGATTCATTGAGCCTTAGGAGGGGGAGTTTTGAGCTCGATGACAAGGATGGAGACATTATTGCGGCAAATGGACATCGCTTGAAGCGTTATAGGTCGCTGGATGATGCTTGTGTCATTTTTGAAGATACCTTGATCTGATTTGGTACCGTCATGACTCTCCGACGTTAAATATGAGTGCCTGTTGGGGGCTTGCCCTTCCGTTTTTATTGTTTTATTTCTTTGGTGTGAGTAAGGAATTTTTATATTGAGAGTGCTTACTTATCGGCAATTATATCTCTTTGCAAACTTAGTTTTGACTTTAGTTTCTACTAAGTTTGGGGGGGTGTGATGTACTTACCTCGATAAGCACCGGATGTATAATCTTTTCTTTGTAACGTTTGTTAGGAAAGTTGGTTTTTGCGGCATATTTAAAATTTTAATCGGTTTGGTGTGTCGATTTTTTGCAACTTGCCTAATGTTCGGTGGTGTTTTGTTTAGTACTTTGAGTGATTGCGGAGTTACTCATGATTGATGGGTTTTATGATTGAATTTTGATGAAGTTGTGCTCTAGTTGGTACTTAATGATTTGTCTTGAAGCTTGAGGTGTGTAAGGAATGAAGAACACTTGTTTTAAGAAGTTCATAGGGTTGGTTCGACCAAGACAGGGATGGTTCGCCCAGATGAAGAAGTCGAACCATGGTGTTAATTTGTCTAGAGAGATGGTTCGACCAAGTGATGAATGGTTCGACCTGATCAACCAGGTCGAACCGTGGTCGAACCAGTACCAGCAGAAGTCATGAAGAGCGGTTCGACCACAAGATTTCTGGTTCGACCTTTTAACTAGGTCAAACCAAGGTCGAACCGGTAACCTGAAACTTCCAGAAGGATGGTTCGACGTGAAGTGCCTAGTTCGACCTGTTCCAGTAGGTCGAACCCAAGTCGAACCTGAGGAAGAATTTGTCTAGAAGAGTGGTTCAACCATGCTAGTCCTGGTTCGACCTATTCAACAGGTCTAACCAAGGTCGAACCAAGATAGGTATGTGTTTTAAAGTTCGATTTTTGAGAAGGGTTCGATCACTTTTTCACTTCACCCTTCTCCGAACCTTCACGAAATCACTGTACCCTTGCACCAATTCTTCAATTACACTTGATTTCGAACTGATTACACCTCACCACACCTTTAATTCACGACTGGAATGCAAATTTGGGCGATTTTCACTGCAAGCTAGGGCTCAGTCGCGAATTCTTGGGAGTTTTGAGCATTTGATCGTTCTTTGACCATGGGAAAGACTAAAGGTATGTTTTCTCAACTCAATTACTCTATGATTGAAGCTTAGTGTATGCAACTTGTTGTGGGTAGGAGAATTGATGTTGATTTTGGTTGAATTTCATGGTAATGGTTGATTTTTTTTTTTGAATGGATTTATATGGATTCTTGCTTAATGAATTGGAATTGCTTGTTTATTGATAGAATCTTGAGTTCATGTTAATTGTTTGAAGAATTAGGATTTGTGATTAATGGGCATGGTGATTTGGTTTGAATTTGTGGATAATTGAAGTAGTTCATGGAGTACATTTGTTGAATTTCTTGTTGAATTGCTTGAATAGAATAATGCATGCTTGTTGGTTGTGATTGAATGGGTAAAAAGAGAGTGATTGAAGTAGTTATGAGCGTAGTGAAATGCAAGTGGTTGTTGATGGATCGATTGAGTATAATGTGTTATTGATGAAGCATGGAAGCTTGAAGTTTTGAGTATAGTATAGGATATGCTAGTCAATTACTTGCGTTCTTGTCTTGTTGGTTGTACTGAGTTGTTGTTGCAGGAACAGGACAAGGATCCGGACAAGGATCGGGACAAGGATCTGGATAAGGCAAGGCAGCCGAGGTAAGATCGAAAAAGAGGCAAGATAGGCCTTCGAATGTGGACAAGGTGATGAAGACACTTAGATTGCAAGAATGTCTTCATGAGAACTTTAAGATTCAGATGCCCGATTGGGATGAGATCAAAGAGAAGTGGGCAGAAGTCTCAGATAAGATAGCTCGAACTAGATATCAAGATGATGAGGCCATGCGACTCATGAGCATCCGGGATGATATGATTATGTTGTTCGATCGAGTGGGAATCCGCAGATTTATGGAGTTGAAGAGGCCGACTTACTTCCATGTTACAGTGGAGGTAGTTTGTTCCTTTGAGATGGATAAGGGTCCACTTGGCTACCCGTATCAGTGCACATTTCAGTTGGGAGGAGTCCGAAGGAGATGGACAGTAGAGGATTTTAATCAGCTGTTTCAAACGCCTTTAGAGATTTCCCGAGTGGAGCATGGACATTTCAACCCCAATAGGTTTTAGAGAGTGATATCCAGGGAGATTGGTGATTATAAGATCAAGCCGGCCCGTGCGACTTCGATCAAGAATCCGGTGTTGAAATATATGGATCGAGTGCTGGGGAACACATTATTTGCTCGCTCGGAGGGTGGATGTATGTCTAGAAGAGAGCTATACGCCCTGTGGTGTATGATGCATATGGTGAACTTCAATGTGGGAGCATATTTCATTGTGCAGCTGCATCGATTCAGGACCGTTAGATTTCAGAAGATCAATATTGGAGGATTACTGACGATCGTAGCTGAGCACTACAACATGGATCTCACCGGCATCACACCCGTTAGAGAGGAGCCCGATTTGGTGATGTTCACGTGCGTGAAGGAAGGATTTGCTCACTTTAGAGATGGTGATTGGTTCTTCATAAGGGGACCAAGGCCATTCGATTTCAAGTTTCCTTTTGACGTGAGCAACCTGACCACCATCCAGGAGTGGAGGAACTTGTTGATGAACTCCTTAGGATACACCGCTCTGTCCGTGACTGTGAAGACCAACAGGGATTGGAGAGCTGTGGCTAGGATGTGTGCGGAGGGCAGATTAGCAGAGTTACAGTAGATTGTGGATCAGGGAGAGTACCGTCCGCCACCGCAGCAGCCACCACAGCCACCACAGTAGCCCGAGATTGAGCATCGGATAGATGAGTAGTCGGAGATGGAGATTCCGGAGGAGGAGCAGCACGACGCGCCTCAGCATTCTCCAGTACCGCAGCAGCAGCGGGTTGTTCCGGGTGATACCCGGGAGCAGCTTCGTTTGATTCACGAGCAGCTGGTCGCAGTCGTAGTTGCACAGCAGGAGACAAACAGGCCGCTCGCACTCACCAACGCCAATTACACCATGATGAACGAGAGGTACACTGCCGTGAATGAGCATATTGGTAGAGTGAGTAGTCGAGTGGATATGATGGATAGGCACATTACCAGCCTGTGCAGAGCTGTGGAGGATAGGTTGGATGAGGATGACGAAGATGATGATGAGGATGATGATGCTCCTAAGGAGTAGTTTTTCAGGTTTTCTTTTAGTTTCTCTGATTCATCTCATCTCCCATTCTTTTTTTTATCTTTACAGGTTGGGGTGTGATCTTGTGTGAGTGGCATGTACTTGATATAGTTGATCTTTTATGATTGATTTGTATATGGGTTTATAGATTTCTGTGCATTCATGTGTTCATGTGTTTATTTCCATTGAAGAGAGCATGTATATGTGATAAGTATGTGGAATTCGTGTTGAATTGATCTTGATTATGTGCTACGAGGAGTACTAGGATTCTATAACCTATGTGAGGATTTGAGCCTTCTTATCATGCTTAGTCATGATCGTTTATTCTTGAGAGAATCATTCATATGAACGTATTCTAGAACTTGGCTTGGCGTCTTGTGTGAGACTTATGATTGATAAAATACTAGGACATGATCTTAGGCCATTCTTGATTAATTGAGTCACTTAGCCAAATTTTACCTTTCCTAATGAACATAAAAACCTTTGGTAGCCCCGTTTGAGCCTTTAAAAGCTTTTTCTTTGGCAAGCCAAATAAAAGAGCATTATTTACCTTTACTTGAGCTTTGAAAATACCCTATTCATTGGTAGAGAGAGTTGAGGTGAATAAGTGTTGCAAGAAGAAAAAGGAAGATAGAATGATGTTGAGTATAGTGAAAAGCATGGTTAAATCTTGTTAGGGGTAGTGCCTGAAACTGGTACCCCAAATTGCTATACAAGAGAAGAAAGCTTGAGAAGCAGCCGATTGATGATCGAGAAGGGTAGTGCCTAAAACAGGTACCCGAATTGTCTAAAGAAGATGATGTTGATGCTAAGAGAAGAATTGGAGGAGAATATGAAACCGAAGAAAGAAATCGAAAACGTCCAAGGTAACTCTCTACTAGTGTTTGAGTCACTATATTCAAATTTCCTACCCTTTCCAAAGAGCCAACATTACAACCCAAAGACAAGTCCTTTGTGATCCTAGTAATAAGTTGATTGTAAGTTGATTTTTGAGACCTTTGCCAAGCTTATGGTTACGCGTAAATATGGATTAAAAATGAGCGTTTATACTAGCATATGAAGTTCCTCACGCATTTGAGTGAGAGAGTGAATTTATCTTGTGAGCTTGATAACTTAGTACTCCGAATGGTATTATGATTGAGTGATGTTTTACATGAATGATATGTATGATACAAGCTATACTTGTTTGAATTAATGAGATTGCATGTGTAATATGTGTTGTACTTGGACTTGGTGAATTATACACGACTCCTATGGTTTGAATTGGTTGCCTCGGGACGAGCAACATGTAAGTTTGGGGGTTTGATGAGTGTTTAAATTCACAAGTTTAGCATCATGTTTTGTGCTAGTTTTCGAGAGTTTCGAAGGTAAAATAGGTGGAAAACCTATATATATTGTGAATAAGCATGAATCAGGTGTTAGTGGAGCTATTTGAGTGGTTTTGATAGCGAAATTGAATTGAAAGTGCCAAGAATCAAAGAGATGGAGTCGAAGCCATGCGAACCGCCCAAGAAACAGGTGGGTTCGACCTGGATGGAGGAGGGTTTGACCTCTCCAGCAGGTCGAACCAGCATTGCGGAGCCTACAAAAGAGGATTCGACCACGACTCAAGGGGTTCGACCTGTCCATCAGGTCGAACTGAGCTCGAACCAGTTCGCGAGAAAGTTGATTCGACCACGACCTTGTGGTTCGACCAAAGGAGGAGTGGTTCGACATGTACAAGAGGTCGAACCAAGTGCAAAAATTGTCCAGTAGCATGGTTCGACCTGTGGTTCGACCTGCAGCCTGTGGTTCGATCTGTTTGCTGAAGTCGAACCGTCACGTGGAAACTTACCTTATCCAGATTTTCGAGGCGGAAACGCGTGAATCACTTGAAAAGCCCATTCCAAGCCCTAAAGACGTGATTACAAGTATAAAAGGAGGCCCATGCAGTCCAAAGAAAGGGGGTTGATCAAGAAACATAGAAGGAGACATAGAGTTGGAGAGGAGACGATCTTCCACCATCCGGAGGGCTGTGACAGAGGTCCCGCTGGAGGTTCAAGTAAGATTGACCTATCTAACCATGATTGTTCTTAGACCAATCATGGGCTAGAGCCGCTTCAGTAGTTCTAGGGTTATGAAGGTTTCATGAGTTGATTCATCTTTTGTGTGTATACTCCATACAACACTACTTGTGGTTTGTTTTATATAAGATTGTGCTATTTTAATGCATACTCATAGTCGTTTTGTGCATCAATAATCGTTGTGTAGAGTCTGAATACATAAAATGGTTATTGGTTGAGTGCGTTCACTAAGGAGCAGGGTTTATTGTTATAATTCTAAGTGAAGGGATTTCGAAGTCTTATTAGAACCGCCTTATATGAATACTTGTTAATTGAATCATATTTGGATTAATAAGTAGGATAAAGAGTATAACTTTATAGTACCTATAAAGGGAGATCAAATCGGGTTAGAGTACTAAGTGCATGGGAAATAATTGATTATGATAGCACCTAGAAAGGGGGTAAAGTATACATCTTGCTCCGAGAATATTCACACGTGATACACGCATGTTTACTTGTTTCTATAGAGTAGATATGCATGGCTTAGTGATGCGTCCATATTCCACAAGGCAGAGTCGGACATTGACACACGAAAGTACGAATTAATGAGTGAAACTGGATGACCTGACGAACTACCTATCATCTTACTTGATCACAACCTACTATCTTTTCTCTTGTTATTTAGATTAATAGTTCATACTCAATTTCAATACCATATTTTCCACGATAGTCTTAGTTTACTAGATAATAATTAAATTGATATTTATCCGTCCCTTGGGTTCGATAATAACTTGGTCACCTACGAAACTACAATTGATATCTTTCAAACTTGGAGATTATTAAATTGTGTGTTGCGACATACGGTGCAAGTCAATCATGATCATGATTATGACGATAATGATGATCTTGATCATGATCACGATCATGATGATGATCAAGATCTTGATGATGATGATGACCATGATGATGATCATGATCATATGATGATGATAATCATGATGATGATGATCATGATGATTATGATCATGATCATATGCTGATGATAATCATGATGATTATGATGATGATGATGATCATGATAATGATGATGATGAAATGATGATGAAGATCATAATGATAATGATAATGATGATGATCATGACAATGATGATGATGATGATCATTATCATGATGATCACGATGATGATGATCATCATGATCATGATGATCACGATGATTACGATGATGACAATTATGATGATGATGATCATGATTATGATGACCATGATGATGATGATGAAAATGATAATCACGATGATGATGATCATGATGATGCTAATGATGATGATGATCATGATGATGATGATGATGATGATGATCATGTTGATGATCATGACGATAATAACGATGATTATGATGATGATCATGTTCATAATGATGATGATTATGATGATGATCATGATCATGATCATGATGATGATGATGAAGATCATGATGATAATGATAATGATAATTGTGATGATAATGATGATGATGATGACATTGATGATGGTGATGATCATGATGATTATCATGATCATTATGATCTTAATGATGATGATGATCATGAAGATGATCATGATGATGATGATCATGATGAAGATGATGATGATCATGTTGATAATCATGTTCATGATGATCATTATGATGATGATGATGATGATTATGATGAAAACGATGATCATGATCATGATTATCACGATGATGATGATTATATGACCATGACGATGATGATCTTGATGATGACAATGATGATAATAATGATGATAATGATGATAATAACGATGACCATGATCATGATGATGATGATGATGACGATGATGATGATGATGATGATGATGATGATGACCATAACGATGATGATCATGATCATATGATGATGATAATCATGATGATGATGATGATTATGATCTTGATGATGATGATGAGATGATCATGATCGTGATGATGATGATGATGATCATCATCATCATCATCATGATCACGATGATGATGATGATCATGATCACGATGATGATGATCATGATCATGATAATGATGATCGTGATCCAGATCATGATGAAGACAATAATTCTGATCATGATGATGATCGTGATTATGATGATCATGATGATGATGATGATGATGATGATGTTCATGATGAAGATGATGATCATGATCATGAAGGTCATGATGAAGATGCTGATCATGATCATTATCATGAAGATCATGATGATGATGATCATGATGATGATCATGATCATGATGGTTATGATGTAGATGATGATCATGATCATGATGATGATGATCATGATAATGATCACGATGATGATGATGATGATGATCACGATCATGATGATAATGATGATCATGATGATGATGGTTATGTCCATTAAAATGATCATGATCGTGATGGTGATGATCATGATGATGATGATGATGATGATCATGATGATCACGATCATAATGATCATGATGATGATGATGACGGTCATCATCAAGTGATGATGATAATCATGACGATGATGATAATGATGATGCTGATGATGATCATGATGACGATCATGACGATGATGATGTGATTATGATGATGATCATGTTGTTGATGATGATCATAATGATAATGATAATGATGATGATCATGATCATGATGATGATGGTGATGATGTTGATGATGATGATCACAATGATGATCATTATGATGATGATGATCATGATCATGATCAAGATTATGATGTGATCACGATGATGATCATTATGATGATGATGATGATGATGATCATGATCATGATTATGATGATAATGTTGATCTTGATCATGAGCATGATCATGATGATGATGATCATGATCATATATGATGATAATCATGATCATGGTGATCATGATGATAATGATGATGATGATGATGATGATGATGATGATGATGATGATCATGATGAAGTTCATAACGATCATGATCATGATAATATTGATCATGATAATGATGATCATGATGATCATGACGATCATGATGATCATGATGATGATGATGATCATGATGAAGATCATAACGATCATGATCATGATGATAATGATCATGATAATGATGATGATGATGATCACGATCATGATGATCACGATGATGATGATCACGATCACAATGAACATGATCGTGATGATGGTGATGAGGATCATGATGATGATGATGATGATGACCATGATGATGACGATCATGATGATGATGATCTGGATCACGATGATGATGATGATCATGAAGATGATTATGAAGATGATAATCACGATGTTGATGATGATGATGATGATCATCATCATCATCATAATGAAAAAAAAGATGATGATGATGATGATCGTGATGATGATTATGATGATGATCATGATGATGATGATTTTGATCATGATGATGATGATGATGATCATGATGATGATGATCACGATGATGATGATCATGATGACGATGACCATGACGATGATGACCATGATGATGATGATCATGATCACGATGATGATGATAATGACGATGATGATGATCATTATTATGATCACGATCATGATGATGATGACGATCACGATGTTGATGATGATGTTCATGATGATGATGATGATGGTCATGATGATGGTGATGATGATCATGATGATAATGATGATGATCATGATGATCATGATGATGATGATGGTCATGATATGATGATGATCATGATGATGATGATGATGATGATGATGATTGTGATGATTGTTATGATCATGATGATGATGACCATGATAATAAGATGATGGTCATGATGATGACAATGATAATGATGATCACTATCATGATGATGATCAAGATGATGATGATGATGATCATGATAATGATAATGACGATCATGATGATGATCATGATCATGATGATCATGATGATGATGATCATGATGATGATCATGAAGATTATCATGATGATAATCGATGATGATGATCATGATAATGATAATGATTATTATCATGATGATGATGATGATGACCATGATGATCATGATGATAATCACGATGTTGATGATGATGATGATCATCATCATCATCATCATGATGAAAAAGAAGATGATGATGATGATGATCGTGATGATGATTATGATGATGATCATGATAATGATGATTTTGAACATGATGATGATGATGATGATGATGATGATCACGATGATGATGATCATGATGACGATTACCATGACGATGATGACCATGATGATGATGATCATGATCACGATGATGATGATAATGACGATGATGATGATCATTATTATGATCACGATCATGATGATGATGACGATCACGATGTTGATGATGATGATCATGATGTTCATGATGATGATGATGATGGTCATGATGATGGTGATGATGATCATGATGATAATGATGATGATCATGATGATCATGATTATGATGATGGTCATGATATGATGATGATCATGATGATGACCATGATGATGATGATCAATGATCATAATGATGATCGTGATCATCATGATCACGATGATGATAATGATGATGAGGATGATGATGATTATAATGATGATGATCATTATGATGTTCACGATGATGATTATGTTCATGATGATGATCATAATCGTGATGATGATGATCATGATCATAATATTCATGACGATGATGATGATGACGACCATGATGATGATGATCATGATGACGATGACCATGATGATGATGATTATGATCCTGATCATGATGATCATGATCATGATCATAATGCAGATAATGATCATGATCATGATGACGATCGTGATTATAATGATGATGATGGTCATCGTCATGATCATGATCTTGATGATAATCATGATGATGATGAAGATGATGCGATGATGATGATGATGATGATCATGATCATAATGATAATGATGATGATCCTGATCATGATCATGATCATGATGATGATGGTAATGATCATGATGATGATGATCATTATGATGATAATGATGATCATGATCATTATGATGATCATGATTCTGATGATGATGATGATCATGATCAAATGATGATGATAATCATGATGATGATGATCATGATGATTGTGGTCATCATCATCATGATGATGATCATGACGATCATGATGATCATGACGATCATGATGATCATGACGATCATGATGATCATGATCATGACGATCATAATGATCATGACATCATCATGATGATGATCATGACGATCATGATGATCATGACGATCATGATGATATGATGATGGTGATCATCATGATCATGATGATCACGATGATGATGATGATCACGATCACAATGATCATGATGATAGTCATGATCGTGATGATGGTGATGATGATGATGATGATCATGATGATGACGATGATCATGATGATGATGATGATCATGATAGTGATGATGATGACCATGATGTTGATGATGATGAACATGATCATGATCATGATCATGATAATGATAATGACGACGATAATCATGATCACGATAATGATGATGATCATGAAGATGATGATGATGATGATGATGATGATGATCATGATGATCATGAAGAAGACAATGATGATGATCGTGATCATGATGATCATGATCATGATCATGATCATGATGGTCATGATGAAGATGATGATCATGATAAATATGATGATTATGATCATGATGATCATGATGATGATCGTGATGCTGATCATGATCATGATGGTCATGATGATCATGATGATGATGATGATGATGATCATGATCATGATGATGATCATGAAAATGTTCATGATGATGATGATGATGATGATCATGAAGATGATGATGATGACCATGATGATGATGTTGATGATGATCATGGTCATGATATGATGATGATCATGATGATGATGACCATGATGATGATGATCATGATCATGATCATGATGATGGTTATAATGATCATGATGATGATCGTGATCATCATGATCATGATGATGATGATCATCATGATGAAGAAGATGATGATGATCTTGATGATGATAATGATGATAAGGATGATGATGATTATAATGATGTTGATCATTATGATGATCACGATGATGATTATGTTCATGATGATGATCATGATCGTGATGATGATGATCATGATCATAATGATCATGACGATGATGATGATGACGATCATGATGATGATGATCATGATGATGATAACCATGATGATGATCATGATCCTGATCTTGATGATCATGATCATGATCATGATGAAGATAATGATCATGATCATGATGGCGATCGTGATTATGATGATGATGATCATCATGATCATGATCATGATCATCAAGATCGGGATAATGATCATCATCATCGTGATTATGATGATGATGATGATCATCATCATGATCATGATCATTATGACAATCATGATGATGATGAAGATGATGCGATGATGATGATGATCATGATCATGATCATAATGATAATGACGATGATGATGATGATGATGATCATGATCATGATGATGATGGTGATGATCATGATGATGATGATCATTATGATGATAATGATGATCATGATCATGATGATCATGATTCTGATGATGATGATGATCATGATCATATGATGATGATAATCATGATGATGATGATCATGATGATTGTGATCATCATCATCATGATGATGATCATGATAATGATCATGACGATCATGATGTTCATGTTGATGATGATTATCATGATGATCATGATGATGATGATCATCATGATCATGATGATCACGATGATGATGATTATGATGGTGATCATGATCACAATGATCACAATGATCATGATGATGATTATGATGATGATCACGATCACAATGACCATGATGATGATGATGAACATGATCATGATCATGATAATGATAACGATGATCATGATCACGATAATGATGATGATCATGAAGATGATCATGATGATGATCATGATGATCATGATCATGATGATCGTGATGAAGACAATGATGATGATCGTGATCATGATGATCATGATCATCATCATGATCATGATCATGATGGTCATGATGAAGATAATGATTATGATCATGATGATCATGATGATGATCATGATGCTGATCATGATCATGATGGTCATGATGATGATGATGATCATGATGATCATGATGATCGCGATGATGAAGATGATCATGATCATGATGATCTTGAAAATGATCATGATGATGATGATGATGATCGTGATGATGATGATGATCATGACGATGATGATGATGACCACGATGATGATGATGTTGATGATGATCATGATGATAATCATGATGATGATCATGAAGATGATGATGATGATGATGATAATCATGATGAAGATCGTGATAATGATTATGATGATGATGATCATGACGATGATGATGTTGATCGTGATGATGATCATGATCTTGATGAAGATTATGATGTTGATCATGATGATGATCATGATGATGATGATGACAATGACGATGATGATCGTGGTTATATGATGATAATAATCATGATGATGATGATCATGATGATGATTATCATGATGATGATCATGACGATGATGATGATGATGATCATGATGATCATCATGATGACGATCATGGTGATGATGATGATGATCATGTTCACGATGATCACGATCATGATTATTATGATGATGATGATAATTATGATCACGATCATGATGATGATCATGATGATCACGATGATGATCATGATGATGATGATGATGATAATGATGATGATCGAACTATGTAATATTATAAAAGGTAAATGACAATAAAGAAAAGGGGACAGAAGATAAAGATGTTGTGGGAATGGCAAAGAGAAAAAGAGCCACACGTCGGCCCAAAAAAGCTCTTGCAAAAAGCATTAAAGAAATAGAGCTAATCTAAAAATAACTTTTTTAGATTAGGAATCTTGCTCCAATATTGGTTAGTTGTGGCATCCCAATGATCTAAAGGTCGAATCTGTTGCTTTGCTATTTAAGAACGTGTAATCAGTTTAATATGATGATGATCATGATGGTGATAATGATAATGATGATCATTACGATGATGATCATGATGACGATCTTGATGATGATCGAGATCATCATGATGACGATCATGATCATGATCATGATGATGATCATCATGATGAAGAAGATAAAAATGATGATGATAATGATGATGATGATGATGTTGATCATGATGATAATCACGATCATGATGATCATGATGATGATGATTATGTCCATTATGATGATCATGATCGTGATGGTGATGATCATGATGATGATCATGATCATAATGATCATGATGATGATGATGACGATCATGATGATGATGACCGCGATGATGATGATCATTATCATGATGATGATAATCATGATGATGATGATAATGATGATGCTGATGACGATCATGATGATGATGATGATGATGTGATGATGATGATGACGATGATGATGATCATGTTGATGATGATGATCATGATCATAATGATAATGATGATGATCATGATCATGATGATGATGGTGATGATCATGATGATGACGATCACGATGATGATTATTATGATCATGATGATGATCATGATGATGATGATGATGATGATGATGATGATGATGATGATGACGATCACGATGATGATGATGATCGTGATGATGATGATGATCATGACGATGATGATGATGACCATGATGATGATGTTGATGATGATCATGGTCATGATATGATGATGATCATGATGATGATGATCATGATCATGATCATGATGATCATGATGATTATAATGATCATGATGATGATCGTGATCATCATGATCATGATGATGATGATCATCATGATGAAGAAGATGATGATGATCATGATGATGATAATGATGATGAGGATGATGATGATTATAATGATATTGATCATTATGATGATCACGATGATTATTATGTTCATGATGATGATCATGTTCATAATGATCATGACGATGATGATGATGACGATCATGGTGATGATGATCATGATTGTGATGATGATCACGATGATGATCTTGATGATGATCACGATGATGATAATGATCGTGATGATGATGATAATCATCATCATCATAATGATTATAATCACAATTATAATGAAGATGACGATCATGATATTGATGATGATGATCATGATGATCATCATCATCATGATCATGATGTTCATGATGATGATGGTCATGATGATGGTGATGATGATCATGATGATAATGATGATGACCATGATAATGATGTGGTCATGATATGATGATGATTATGATGACGATGACCATGATATGATAATCATGATGATCATGATAATGATCGTGATGATGATAGTGATCATGATCATGATGATGATCGTGATCATGATCATGATGTTATTGATCATCATGATGAAGAAGAAGAAGATGATGATGATCATGATGATGATAATGATCATGATGATGATGATGATGATGATAATGATCAAGATGATGATGATTATGATCACGATCATGATGGTGATCATGATCGTGATGATCATGATCGTGATGATGATGATGATTACGATAATAATGATCATGATGATGATGTTGACGATCATGATGATGATACCATGATGATGATAATCATGATCACATGATCGTGATCATCATCATTATCAATATGATCATCGTCATCATCATCATCACATCATCATCATCATCGTCATGATCATCATCAGCATCATCATTATCATCATCTGCATCATCATTATCATCATGATCATCATTATCATGATCATGATTATCATCATCATGGTCATCATCATCATGATCGTGTATATTGATTGATAATGCTTTTGTGATAATTATATTGTGAAAAGCTAGCTTAAGCATTGAGGATTTGAGCATGATTGAATTGAAAATTCTTGTTGATTAATATGAATACAAAGTGTTTGATGAAATGCCTAAGGAAGCTTTGATGAGAATTAAAAGTTTTTGCATGAAGCATTGTTGATATAAGTTGTCCTAATATAAAAAGTAATGAATTCATGAAAGAAGGAAAAGTGGAAATGTTGAAATTGGTTGGACCAAATGTGAATAAATTGTTGCTAAAGTTGCTTGGATTAAAATGTTAAAATTCTTGAGAAATATTGTTGTAATGCTTGAATATGTGCTAGAATCAATATTTAGTTGAATAACTAGTGAGGATTCTAAGCAATACAGGACATTTTTCCTTGAGTGAAGTTGAAAGATAATTAGAAATATGTTATATGTTGCAGATGGCTGAAAGAAGAGTGAGGAAACGTAATGAAGATTTCATCATTGTTGAGACAGAAATGGAACTATCCGACCTTGATGCCAAGTTGATTATGAAGGGAATACACCCTGTGGAATTTGGAGTGGAGTTTACAGAATGGGAGAAGTATGCATTGAGGTGGGAATATATAATCCCCAAGATTAGGGCAACTCGATTTCAGGATCAAGCAACTATGGAGAGTCTGGGGATAGAGGATGATCTGAGAGTCATGTTCCATCGGGTGGAAATGGAAGAATTCTTCAACAAGAGACCTCCCACGTACCAATATTTGACCGCTGAATTTATGAGCACCCTAGAGGTTCATAAGGATAGGAACAAGTTTCCTATCTCGATCACATTCCAATTGAACAATCAAATATGGGAGAAGGTTCCATTGAATGATCTCAATAGGTTCTTTGGATGTCCAATTATGAGAGGTCACCAAAGTTTTCTACCAGGAGGGGGTTTTAATCAACAAAGCTGGTGGAGAAAGTTGGTTGACGATGGAACGGAGCCTGAGGATTACATTCCAAGCTCTTCAAAGGGGACAACTATAAGAAACCCGGTCATGAGATATCTGGAGAAGATCATCTCGAATACAATTCTGGGGAGATTTGAAAGCGGAGCTGTGGGAGAAAAACAGTTGTACATCATGTACAGTATATTTCAAGAGTTTAGAGTGAACATTGCAGCTCACTTCGTTCAGTATGCTGAGAGAGTGGCGAAAAGAGAAAACACTCGAGGGATTATGATTGGAGGGATGGTGACCATGATTGCTCAAGGGTTGGGCATCGACCTTGGAGGTATGCCACATAGGATGGTGAGTGAGGGACTCACACTCACGCAACTCATAAGGATGGAGTTCCTATCATTCATAGGAAATATGCATTGCTTGAGGCAAGATAAAGGAGCTCCATTTTCTCTCCCTGCTCCTGAGCTTACCACATTGCGCAGACAAAGGAGGAAGAAAAACCTAGCAATGGCATGTCAGAACCACTCTGCAGTGGTGAGAGCTTTCTACAGAGAGAATAGGCAAGGAGTAGAAGCAGTGCTCCAGCAGATGAGAGTAGAAGAGAATCCAGAGCTTCGAGATCTGAGAGCTGAGCCTGAGAACATGGAGATACGAGATGAAGAGGAGCAACCACATCGTGTGGAATTTGAAGAACAAGCACCTGAGCCTCCATTATTTGAGCAAGAAGAAGAAGAAGACCAAAACGAGGAGTTTCAGCAACAACAACAATTTATGGGACCTGGAGTGGGGATTGCAAGGTGGAATCTGTTAGAAGATGAAGTCAGGGAGATTAGGCAGACTCAGCAATCACACGGGGATCAGATGAGAGAGTTTCAAGAGGAACAACAGAGGCAGAGTGTGATGATGAGGGAGATACATGAGGGACAGCGGAGGAAAGATTATAATGATGAGCAAGTGCGTGTCCATTCGAACAACATGGAGGAGATGCTCTCAATGATGTTCAACTTCCAGTTCCCGGGGTCTCCTCGTGCCTACACTCCTTGGGTAGCGTATCAAAGAACACCACCTCCTCCACCGAAAAATTGAAGGGAGTACTTTTAAGTGCTCGACACTTCTTTAGCTCATGTTTAGTTAATTTGGAGTATTTTGGATTTGATTTTTCATTTGTTGTTTTTGGGATGTTTTAATTTCTAATTTAGGATTTCTTTTCAATTAAGGATGAGTTGAGATGTGTTTTATCTTGATTATGGATGGATGGATTGTGTTTTTCATTTCCTATTGTGGTGTTTTGGTTTTTTTTTTATGTTGTTTCTTGTTTGGGAGTCTTTATTTTTCGTATATGTTTTGTGTGTATTTTATTCTTGTCTAGGGATTGTTTTGGTGGTTCGTTTTTGGGAAGTTGTGAGTCATTTTTGAATGTGAGTGACGACATGTTGTGGTAGTGAGTGATGGCAAGTTATGATTAAGAATATCTACACTTTTGAATTATGACATGTTTATTTAACTTGTGCAATTTTGAGATGAATGTGGTGTAATAAGTTCCTTAAGGTCCAATGCATAAACTTGTGAGCATTTGAACCTCAACCGTGCATACATGGTATTTTTCTTCATGAGTGGATCGATTGAGTTTGACAAGCTAGAACTTGCTCAAGGACTATAGGAACGAGCCCGATTTGTGGAGATTAATGATATGATCTAAGGCCATCCTTGTCATTATTAGTCATTGCCATATATTTCCCTACCATAAACATCATCCCTAGTTAACCATTTTGAGCCTATAAGCCTTTTTATTGTGAATTTAGCACATTACAAGCCATGATTACCCACTTAAGCCTTACATATATATCCTTTGTGTGGGTGATTGAGGAGATGGTAACTAGAAAGGTTTGATGAGATATTGTGCAAAACATAAAAGAAATGGTAAACAAGCAAGAAAAAGGATGAAAAGAGAAAAAACAAGAGTGAACATGCAACCTCAAAACACGAGAAATGAGCAAAACAACAACAAGATGCTCAAGAAAATGAAAAGTCAAAGAAGGAAGCATGCATTAAAAGAAGCTCAATTGAAGGAAAATTGATAATTAGTGCTTGTGATTACCAAAGTTGAGAAGGGAAGAAAGATAAGTGAAAGTATGGAAGAAAGTAGCTACCTCTTCTATTGCTTACACATGATTAGTCCCTATCACCCATATTCTTCATACCCTACCAAAGAGCCTATCATTACATCCTTAATTAAAGACCTTTTTGATCACTAATTGAAACTTTGGTGGTTTGTGAATGTAGTCCATGAGCAAGCTTATAGCGAGTCGAGCCAATCAATTGATGACTGTTATTTTACCACTTTAAAGAGAGTTGAGTGACATTTATAACCTATGTGAGGCTTGGACCAAAAAGGGACTGTATTACACTATTATTCTCTTTAGATTGAACTTGTTAATTTTTCATGTTATGAGTTTAATGTGGTAGGATGACTTAGCATAAATTATAATTCTTATTGCTATTGATGTGTTATTACTTATATTCGTTTAATTTTTTTTCCTAGGTGAAAATCTCTCTCCCCTTGTTTTATCATTTTCGTTGTTCGGGGACACACAACACTTTAAGTTTGGGGGTGTGATGAGTAATATTTTTACCTAGATTTTAGTGTCTTTTGATGTGAGTTTTCATATATTTTTATCCGTATTTGTGTATTATTTGGTTGTGTTTTGTGTTTTTATAGAATTGAGTGTGAATGAACTTATTTATATGTAAAACATGTGAAAAAGGAACAAGAACGGAGACGGAAGATGAAATGAAGAAGAAGAAACAGGGAAGCAAGAGAACGACTCGTGCCGCCAACTCGGCCCTGTAACAGGTGGCCGTGTGGAGACATCAATTTGACCAACATGGCCACGACTTGGTCGTGTAGTGTCACACGAGTCGTGTCGAGTGCAGAGACACGGGCCGTGTTCTCAACACGTGCCTGTAAGCGACAGCCGTGTGGGGACATCAATTCAGCCAGCATGGCCACCCATTGGCCGTGCGCCAGCACACGACTCGTGCGCCATCTCGAGCAGAAATTGACCAAGAAACTCTGACACGACTTGACTCGTGCGCCAGCACATGGGTCGTGTCGGTGTAAAAAAATAGAATTTTTCACACATCTTCTAGAAGGTCTCCAAGGGGTATATATATCAATTCATTCAACATTTTGTAGGGAGATAGGACGAAATTCAGCTGCACACACACCTCACATACCAATTCCTTCATTTCACACCATATTCTTCATCCAATTCATCTATCTAATCATTCCATCATCATCTCTCCATAATTCTCCATCCAAATCAAGTGAGGAAGCAAAGAAGAGGAGGATTTCACTCAAGGAAGGAAGGAGATTCAATTGGATCCAATCCAAGGGAGTTTTTATCTTGATTTAGTGTTAAACCTTTTAGTTTACAATGATTTGTAAGATTTCTAATGTCTATGTTATGGATCTTGTGATGATTGTAGGCTAATCTCCTTTGTGAGATTAGCAACATGATAGGAGTTGAATAATTTGTAATGTTCATGTACTTAAATTCATGTATGGATTTGGTAATTGATTTTCTATCATTGATGATTGATATCTTGAGGTTGATGATGTTTTGTGTGTTTAATCATTTTAAACATGTAATTAGATTGAGAAATCAATTGCATATTTAGGATAGTTAAGTGAATCATTTCATCAAACACTTCATGTGCATTATAGATTATTAAGAGATTGAGAAGTCCTTGATAGTTTAGAACCCTTTGATAGAACATCTCATTTATTAGATTGAGAAGTCAATAGATTATGTGAAGGGACTCTTAATTGAATCTAGTACCTAGTTGGAATGACTTCATTGAGAACTAACCATGGAACCTTTTTAAGATTATATCCTACCCATTCCGAGAGGAAGCTTAGGTGACATTAGTGTTAGCCCTTAGTCAAGACTTAAACTACATGAGTTTGAATGCATGAATATATGAATTACCACTCCTTGATTGTTGTTAATCTCACCCTTGCTTAATTTGGAAAACCATTCATTTAATCATTTAATCTTATTTTCATTGATTTATTTAATTTCTTGTTTGATCACTCCTCCATTGATATTCGTCTCTATAAAATTCAAAGAACGTGAAATCGCTTGAGCTCTAATGCCGTCCTCCCTAAGGTTTGATAACTTTTAGTTGGTCATACCACTAAACTATGGCTAATCAGTGATCATGATGATAATGATCATCATCATGATGATGATGATGATCATGATGATCATGATGAAGATCATAACGATAATGATCATGATAATAATGATCATGATAATGATGATGATGATAATCATGACGATCATGATGATCATGATGATGATGATGATCATAATGAAGATCATAACGTTCATGATCATGATGATAATGATCATGATAATGATGATGATCATGATCATGATCATGATGATCACGATCACGATGATCACGATGATGATGATCACGATCACAATGAACATGATCGTGATGATGGTGATGAGGATCATGATGAAGATGATGATGATGAGCATGATGATGATGACGATCATGATGATGATGATCTTGATCACGATGATGATGATGATCATGAAGATGATTATGAAGATGATGATCATGATCACGATGATGATGATCATGATCGTGATAATGATGATCATGATCCTGATCATGATGATCATGATCATGATGAAGATAATGATCATGATCATGTTGATGATCGTGATTATGGTGATCATGATGATGATGATGATCATGATGGTCATGATGAAGATGATGGTCATGATGAAGATGCTGATCATGACCATGATCATCAAGATTATGATGACGATGATCATGATGATGATCATGACGATGATCACGATCATGATGGTTATGATGTAGATGATGATCATGATCATGATAATGATGATAATGATCATGATCATGATCATGATAATGATCATGATGATGATTATGATGATCATGATGATGACCATGATGATGATCATGATCATGATGGTGATAAACATGAAGATGATGATGATGATCATGATGATGATGAGCATGATCATGATCATAATGATCATGATGATGATGATGATGATGGTGATGATCATGATGATGATGATCACGATGATGATCATTATGATGATGATGATGATGATGATCATATGATGATGACAATCCAGGTGATGATGATCATGATTATCATGATCATCATCATCATGATGATGATCATGACGTTCATGATGATCATGATCATGATTATGAACGTGATGAAGATCATGACAATCGTGATCATGATGATGATGATGATCATGATGATCACGATGATGATGATAATAATGATGATGACGATTACAATGATCAGAAGATGGTCATGATCGTGATGATGGTGATGAAGATCATGATGATGATGATCATGACCATGATGATGATGATCATGATGACCATGATGATGATGATCATGATCATATGATGATGATAATCATGATGATGATGATCATGACGATGATGATGTTGATCATGATGACGATCATGATGATGATGATCATGATGATATTGCTCATGATGATGATGATGATGATGATCAATATGATGATAATGTCCATCATGATCATGATCATCATCATAATCTTCATCATGATCATGATGATCATTATTATCATATTGATCATTATCATCATCATGATCATCATGAGCAATATCATCATGATCATCATCATCATCATCATGATCATGATCGTCATCATGATCAATATTATCATCATCGTCATGATCATCATCATGATTATCATCATCATATGATCATGATCATCATCATCATGGTCATCATGATCATCATCAACATGGTCATGATCATCATTATCATGATCCTCATCACCATCATCACGATCATGACCATCATCTGATCATTGTGATCGTCATCATCATCATTATCATCATCATCGTGATCATCATGATCGTGATCATCATATTCATCATCATCATGATCACGATTTTTCATGATCTTCATCATGTTCATAATCATGATCATGATCATCATGATCGTCATGATCATCATCATGATGATGATGATCATGGTAATCATGATCATCATCACCTGGATTGTAATCATCATATGATCATGATCATCATCATCATCATCATAATGATCATCATCGTGATCATCAACATCATGATCATCACCATCATCATCATGATCATGATCATCATCATGATCATTATGATCATGATCATGATCATGATCATGCTCATCATCATCATGATCATCATCATCATCATCATCATCATGTTTATCACCATTATGATCATGATCATCATGATCATCATAATGATCATCATAATAATCATCATGATCATTATCATGATCATGATCATTATCATTATCATGATCATCATGATCATGATCATGATCATCATCTACAACATAACCATCATGATCGTGATCATCGTCATGATCATCATCATGATCATCGTCATCATAATCTTCATGATCATGGTCATGATCAGCATCTTCATCATGACCATCATGATCATGATCATCATATTCATCATGACCATCATGATCATGATCATCATCATCATCATCATAATCACGATCATCAACATGATCATGATCATTATCTTCATCATGATCATGGTCATGATCATCATGATCAGGATCATGATCATCATCATCGTGATCATGATCATCATCTTCATAATCATCTTCATGATCATCATCATCATCGTGATCCAGATCAATATCATCATGATCGTCATCATCATCATGGTCATCATCATCATCTTCATCATGATCCTCTTCACCATCATCACGATCATGTTCATCATCATCGTGATCATCATGATCATGATCATCATGATCATGATCATCATCATCATCATTATCATGATCATTATCATCATGATCATGATCGTTATGATCTTCATCATGATCATCATCATCATCATGATCATCATGATCGTCATGATAATCATCATCATCATTATCATGATCATTATTATCATGATCATGTTCGTTATGATCATCATCATGATCTTCATGATCATGATCATGATGATGATCTCTATCATCATGATCACCATGATCATGATTATCATCATCATATGATCATGGTCATCATCATCATGATCATGATCATGATCATGATCAAGATCAACATTATCATCATAATCATGATCATGATCATCATCATAATGATCATCAACGTGATCACATCATAATCATGATCATGATCAAGATCATCATCATGATAATGATCATCATTGTGATCATCATCATCAACATCATCACCATCATCATCATGATCATGATCATAATCATTATCATTATGATCATGATCATCATCAACAACATGATCATCATCATCATCACATCATCATTATCATCATGATCATCATCAGCATCATCATTATCATCATCGTCATGATTATCATCATCATGATAATAATCATCATCATCACGGTCATCATCATCATGATTGTCATCATCATCATCATGATCATCATCGTCATCATCATCATGATCATCACAATCATGATCATGATCATCTTAATGGACATAATCATCATCATCATGATCATTATTATCATCATGATCGTGATCATCATCATCATCATCATCGTGATCATTATCATGATCATGATTGTGATCATTATCATGATCATCATCATCATGATCATGATCATCATCTACATCATCATCGTCATGATCATGATCATCATCATGATCATCGTCATCATGATCTTCATGATCATGATCATGATCAGCATCTTCATCATGACCTTCATGATCATGATCATCATCTTCATCATGACCATCATGATCATCATAATCACGATCATCATCATGATCAGAATTATTATCTTCATCATGATCAGGATCACGATCATCATTATCACGATCATGATCATCATCATCGTGATCATGATCATCATCTTCACGATCATCATCATCATCATTGTGATCCAAATCATCATCATCATGATCGTCATCATCATCATGGTCATCGTCATCATCTTCATCATGATCCTCATCACCATCATCACGATCATGTTCATTGTGATCGTGATCATCATCATCGTGATCATCATGATCGTGATCGGCATGATCATGATCATCATCATCATCATTATCATGATCATTATCATAATGATCATGATCGTCATCATCATGATCATCAACATCGTCATGATGATGATCATGATTACCATCATCATATGATCATGATCAAGATCAACATTATCATCATAATTATGATCATGATCATGATCGTCATCATCATCATAATGATCATCAACGTGATCACATCATAATAATTATCATGATCATGATTATCATCATCATCATAATGATCATCATTGTGATCATCATCATCATGATCATCACCATCATCATCATGATCATCATGATCATGATCATGATCATCATCATTATCATTATGATCATGATCATCATCATCAACATGATCATCATCATCATCATCATCACATCATCATCATCGTCATGATCATCATCAGCATAATCATTATCATCATCGTCATGATTATCAACATCATGATAATGATCATCATCATCACGGTCATCATCATCATGATCGTCATTATCATTATCATGATCATTATGATCATGATCATCATTGTCATCATTATCGTGATCATCACCATCACGATCATGATCATCATAATGGACATAATAATCATAATCATGATCATCATGATCATCGTGATTGTGATCATCATCATCATCATCGTTATTATCAAGATCGTGATCATCATGATCATGATCATGATCATCATCATCATCACGATCATCATCATCATCACGATCATCATCATATTAATCATGATATTCATGATCATCATGATCATCATGATCGTCAAGATCATCATCATCATCATCATGATGATCATAATCATCATGATCATCATCATCATGATTATCATCATCATATGATCATGATCATCCTCATCATGGTCATCATCATTATCATCATGATCATCATGATCATGATCATCATCATGATCATCATAATCATGATCATGATCATGATCATGATGATCATCATCATCATCATGATCATGATGATCATCATCATCATCATGATCATCATCGTGATCATCATGATCATGATCATGATCATCATCATCATCATCATCATCATGATCATGATCATCATCATTATCATTGTCACATCATCATCATCATCGTCTGATCATCATCACGATCATCATAAGAATCATCATTATCATCATCATGATCATCTTCATCATGGTTTTCATCATCATGATCATGATCATAACCATCATGGTCATCATCATCATGATCATCATTATCATAATCATTATCATCATCATCATGATCATCATCATCATAATCATTATGATCATGATCATCGTCATCATTATTATCTTCATCATCATCATCGTCATCATCAATATCATGATCATCATCATCATGATCATCATCATGATCATCATGATCGTGATCATCATCATGATTAACATCATGATCATCATCGTCATCATCATCTTCATGATCATCAAGATCATCATCATGATCATGATGATGATGATGATGATGATGATCATGATCATCATCATGATCATCATGATCATCATCATGGTTATCGTCATCATGATCATCATTATCATCATAGTCATCATCATCATAATGATCCTCATGATCATCATAATGATCATCATCATCATCGTCATCATCATGATCATCATCATCATGAGCATCGTCATCATGATCATCATGATGATGATGATCATCATCATCATCATCACGATCATGATCATCTCATCATCATCATTAAGATCATGATCATCATCATCATCGTGATCATCATCATCATGATTATCATCATCATATGATCATGATCATCATCGTTATGGTCATCATCATCATCATCATCATCATCGTCATCATGATCATCATCATGATCCTGGTCATCATTATTATCATCATTATCATCATTATTATCATCATTGTCATCATCAAGATCATCATCGTCATGGTCATATAATCATCATCATCGTGATCATCATGATCATGATCATCGTCTTCATCATAATCATCATCATCATCATCATAATGATCATCATGAACATGATTATCAACATGATCATCGTCATCGTCATCATGATCATCTTCATGATGATCATCATCATTATGATCATAATGATCATTATAATAATCATGATCATCACCATCATCAATGTCATCATCATCATCATTATCATCACAATTATCATTATCATTATCATCATGATCTTCATCATCATGATCATGATCATGATCATGATCATCATCATAATCATCATCATTATGAACATGATCATCATCATAATCATCGTTATTATCGTCATGATCATCAACATGATCATCATCATCATCATCATCATCATCGTGATTATCATTTTCATCATCATCATCATCATGCTCATCATAATCATGATCATAATCATCATAATTGTCATCATCGTAATCATCGTGATCATCATGATCATCATGATCATGATCATGATGATGATCATCATCATCAACATCATCATCATCGTGATCATCATGATAATGATCATCATCATCATCATTGTCATGATCATCATCATTATCATTATCATTATGATCTTCATCATCATTTCATCATCATCATTATCATGATCCTCATCATCCTCATAATCATCATGATTATCATCAGCATATGATCATGATCATAATCATCATGATCATCATCATCATGATTATCATCATCATATGATCATGATCATCATCATTATGGTCATCATCATCATCAAGATCTTGATCATCATCATGATCGTGATCATGATCAAGATCATCATTATCGTCATAATCATGATCATGATTGACTTGCACCGTATGTCGCAACACACAATTTAATAATCTCCAAGTTTGAAAGAATCAATTGTAGTTTCGTAGGTGACCAAGTTATTATCAAACCCAAGGGATGGATAAATATCAATTTAATTATTATCTAGTAAACTAAGACTATCGTGGAAAATATGGTATTGAAATTGAGTATGAACTATTAATCTAAATAACAAGAGAAAAGATAGTAGGTTGTGATCAAGTAAGATGATAGGTAGTTCGTCAGGTCATCCAGTTTCACTCATTAATTCGTACTTTCGTGTGTCAATGTCCGACTCTTCCTTGTGGAATATGGACGCATCACTAAGCCATGCATATCTACTCTATAGACATAAGTAAACATGCGTGTATCACGTGTGAATATCCTCGGAGCAAGATGTATACTTTACCCCCCTTTCTAGGTACTATCATAAACAATTATTTCCCGTGCACTTAGTACTCTAACCCGATTTGATCTCCCTTTATAGGTACTATAAAGTTATACTCTTTATCCTACTTATTAACCCGAATATGATTCAATTAACAAGTATTCATATAAGGTGGTTCTAATAATACTTCGGAATCCCTTCACTTAGAATTATAATATTAAACCCTGCTCCTTAATGAACGCACTCAACCAATAACCATGTTATGTATTCAGACTCTACACAACGATTATTGATGTACAAAATGACTATGAGTATGGATTAAAATAGCATAATCTTATATAAAACAAACCACAAGTAGTGTTGTACGGAGTATACACACGAAAGATGAATCAACTCATGAAACCTTCATAACCCTAGAACTACCGAAGCGGCTCTAGCCCATGATTGGTCTAAGAACAATCATGGTTAGATAGGCCAATCTTACTTGAACCTCCAGCGGGACCTCTGTCACAGCCCTCCGGATGGTGGAAGATCGTCTCCTCTCCAACTCTATGTCTCCTTCTATGTTTCTTGATCAACACCCTTTCTTTGGACTACATGGGCCTCCTTTTTTACTTGTAATCACGTCTTTAGGGCTTGGAATGGGCTTTTCAAGTGATCTCATGCATTTTGGCCTCGAAATCTGGATAAGGTAAGTTTCCACGTGACGGTTCGACTTCAGCAAACAAATCGAACCATAGGCCGCAGGTCGAACCACAGGTCGAACCATGCTACTGGACAATTTCTGCACTTGGTTCGACCTCTTGTACAGGTTGAACCACTCCTCCTTTGGTCGAACCACAATGTCGTGGTCGAATCAAATTTCTCGCGAACTGGTTTGACCTCGGTTCGACCTGATGGACAGGTCGAACCCCTTGAGTCATGGTCGAATCCTCTTCTGTAGGCTCCACAATGCTGGTTTGACCTACTGGAGAGGTCAAACCCTCCTCCATCCAGGTCGAACCCACCTATTTCTTGGGCGGTTCGCATGGCTTCGACTCCGTCTCTTCAATTCTTGGCACTTTCACTTCAATTTCACTATCAAAACCACTCAAATAGCTCCACTAACACCTGATTCATGCTTATTCACAATATATATAGGTTTTCCACCTATTTCACCTTTGAAACTCTCCAAAACTAGCACAAAACATGATGCTAAACTTGTGAATTTACACACTCATCAAACCCCCAAACTTACATGTTGCTCGTCCCGAGGAAACCAATTCAAACCATAGGAGTCGTGTATAATTCACCAAGTCCAAGGACAACACATATTACACATGCAATCTCATTAATTCAAACAAGTATAGCTTGTATCATACATATCATTCATGCAAAACATCACTCAACCATAATACCATTCGGAGTACTAAGTTATCAAGCTCACAAGATAAATTTACTCTCTCACTCAAATGCGTGAGGAACTTCATAGGCTAGTATAAACGCTCATTTTCAATCTATATTTACGCGTAACCATAAGCTTGGCAAAGGTTTCAAAAATCAACTTACAATCAACTTATTACTAGGATCACAAAGGACTTGTCTTTAGGTTGTAATGTTGGCTCTTTGGAAAGGGTAGGAAATATTAATATAGTGACTCAAACACTAGTAGAGAGTTACCTTGGAGGTTTTTGATTTCTTTCTTCGGTTTCATATTCTCCTCCAATTCTTCTCTTAGCATCAACATCATCTTCTTTAGACAATTCGGGTACCGGTTTTAGGCACTACCCTTCTCGATCATCAATCGGTTGCTTCTCAAGCTTTCTTCTCATGTATAGCAATTAGGGGTACCAGTTTCAGGCACTACCCCTAACAAGATTTAACCATGCTTTTCACTCTACTCAACCTCATTCTATCTTCCTTTTTCTTCTTGCAACACTTATTCACCTCAACTCTCTCTACCAATGAATAGGGTATTTTCAAAGCCCAAGTAAAGGTAAATAATACTCTTTTATTTGGATTGCCAAAGAAAAAGCTTTTAAAGGCTCAAACGAGGCTACCAAAGGTTTTTATGTTCATTAGGAAAGGTAAAATTTGGCTAAGTGACTCAATTAATCAAGAATGGCCTAAGATCATGTCCTAGTATTTTATCAATCATAAGTCTCACACAAGACGCCAAGCAAAGTTCTAGAATACGTTCATATGAATGATTCTCTCAAGAATAAACGATCATGACTAAGCATGATAAGAAGGCTCAAATCCTCACATAAGTTATAGAATCCTAGTACTCCTCGTAGCACATAATCAAGATCAATTCAACACGAATTCCACATACTTATCACATATACATGCTCTCTTCAATGAAAATAAATACATGAACACATGAATGCACAGAAATCTATAAACCTATATACAAATCAATCATACAAGATCAACTATATCAAGTACATGCCACTCACACAAGATCACACCCCAACCTGTAAAGATAAAAAGAAGAATGGGAGATGAGATGAATCAGAGAAACTAAAAGAAAACCTGAAAAACTACTCCTTAGGAGCATCATCATCCTCATCATCATCTTTGTCATCCTCTTCCAACCTATCCTCCACAGCTATGCACAGGCTGGTAATGTGCCTATCCATCATATCCACTCGACTACTCACTCTACCAACACGCTCATTCAAGGCAGTGTACCTCTCGTTCATCATGGTGTAATTGGCATTGGCGAGTGCGAGCTGCCTGTTTGTCTCCTGCTGTGTAGCTACGACCGCGACCAGCTGCTCGTGAATCAAACAAAACTGCTCTCGGGTATCACCCGGAACAACCTGCTGCTGCTGCGGTACTGGAGCATGCTGAGGCGCGTCGTGCTGCTCCTCCTCCGAAATCTCCTTCTCCGGCTGCTCATCTACCCGATGCTCAACCTCGGGCTGCTGTGGTGGCTGTGGTGTCTGCTGCGGTGGCAGACGGTACTCTCCCTGATCCATAATCTGCTGTAACTCCGCCAATCTGCCCTCCGCACACATCCTAGCCACGGCTCTCCAATCCCCATTGGTCTTCATAGTCACGGACAGAGCGGTGTGTCCTAGGGAGTTCATCAACAAGTTCCTCCCCTCCTGGATGGTGGTGAGGTTACTCACGTCAAAAGGAAACATGAAATCGAATGGCCTTGGTCCCCTTATGAAGAACTAATCACCATCTCTAAAGTGAGCAAATCCTCCCTTCATGCATGTGAACATCACCAAATCGGGCTCCCCTCTAACGGGTGTGATGCCGGTTAGATCCATGTTGTAGTGCTCAGCTACGATCGTCAGTAATCCTCCAATATTGATCTTCTGAAATCCAACGGTCCTGAATCGACGCAGCTGCGCAATGAAATATGCTCCCATATTGACGTTCACCGTATGCATCATACACCACAGGGCGTATAGCTCTCCTCTAGACACATTATACTCAATCGATCCATCAACAACCACTTGCATTTCACTACACTCATAACTACTTCAATCACACTCTTTTTACCCATTCAATCACAACCAACAAGCATGCATTATTTTATTCAAGCAATTCAACAAATGTACTCCATGAACTACTTCAATTATCCACAAATTCAAACCAAATCACTATGCCCATTAATAACAAATCCTAATTCTTCAAACAATTCACATGAACTCAAGATTCTATCAATAAACAAGCAATTCCAATTCATTAAGCAAGAATCCATATAAATCCATTCAAAAAAAAAATCAACCATTACCATGAAATTCAACCAAAATCAACATCAATTCTCCTACCCACAACAAGTTTCATACACTAAGCTTCAATCCTAGAGTAATTGAGTTGAGAAAACATACCTTTAGTCTTGCCCATGGTCAAAGAACGATCAAACACTCAAAACTCCCAAGAATTCGCGACTGAGCCCTAGCTTGCAGCAAAAATTGCCCAAATTCGCGTTCCAGTCGTGAATTAAAGGTGTGGTGAGGTGTAATCGGTGCGAAATCAAGTGTAATTATAGAATTGGTGCAAGGGTGCAGTGATTTCGTGAAAGTTCGGAGAAGGGTGAAGTGAAAAAGTGATCAAACCCTTCTCAAAAATCAAACTTTAAAAAACATACCTGTCTTGGTTCGACCTTGGTTCGACCTGTTGAACAGTCGAACCAGGACTAGCATGGTCGAACCACTCTTCTAGACAAATTCTTCCTCAGGTTCGACTTGGGTTCGACCTACTGGAACAGGTCGAACCAGGCACTTCATGTCGAACCACCCTTCTGGAAGTTTCAGGTTACCGGTTCGACCTTGGTTCGACCTAGTTAAAAGGTCAAACCAGAAATGTCGTGGTCGAACTGCTCTTCATGTCTTCTGCTGGTACTGGTTTGACCACGGTTCGACCTGGTTGATCAGGTCGTACCATTCATCACTTGGTCGAACCATCTCTCTGGACAAATTAACACCACGGTTTGACTTCTTCATCGGGGCGAACCATCCCTGTCTTGGTCGAACCAACCCCATGAACTTCTTAAAACAAGTGTTCTTCATTCCTTACACACCTCAAGCTTCAAGACAAATCATTAAGTACCAACTAGAGCACAACTTCATCAAAATTCAATCATAAAACCCATCAATCATGAGTAACTCCGCAATCACTCAAAGTACTAAACAAAACACCACCGAACATTAGGCAAGTTATAAAAAATCGACACACCAAACCGATTAAAATTTTAAATATGCCGCAAAAACCAACTTCCCTAACAAACGTTATAAAGAAAAGATTATACGTCCGGTGCTTATTGAGGTAAGTACATCACACCCCCCCAAACTTAGTAGAAACTAAAGTCGAAACTGTGTTTGCAAAGAGATGTAATTGCCGATAAGTAAGCACTCTCAATATAAAAATTCCTTACGCACACCAAAGAAATAAAGCAATAAAAATGGAAGGGCAAGCCCCCAACAGACACTCATATTTAACGTCGGAGAGTCACGAGGGTACCAAATCAGATCAAGGTATCTTCAAAAATGACACAAGCATCATCCGGTGACCTATAATGCTTCAAGCGATGTCCATTTGCGGCAATAATGTCTCCATCCTTGCCAACGAGTCAAAACTCCCCCCTCCTAAGGCCTAATGAATCATGAACGGCCCCATCCACTTCGACTTCAACTTACCTGTAAAAAGCTTTAAACGAGAGTTAAAGAGTAATACCTCGTCTCCTTGCTTGAACTCCTTGTACGCACAACTCCGAAACTCATCCAATTGATTAATGTGAGTCATCCTCAACTCTTTCACATCTTTAAGAGTCAAGTTCAAGCTTCGCAAAGCCCAAAACGCTTTGTGTTGAATCTCTACAGGTAAGTGGCACGGCTTCCCATAGACAATCTGATATGGTGACATATTCAACACCATCTTGTACGCGGTCCGGAACCCTCATAAGACATCATCGAGCTTCAAAGCCCAATCCTTTCTATTGGTTCCTACCACCTTCTCCAGAATCTGTTTGACTTGACGGTTAGAGACCTCCGCTTGCCCATTCGCTTGAGGATGATAGGGTGTAGTAACCCTATGCTTAACACCAAACCCTTGAAGCACCTTCTCAAGAAACATGTTGACAAGCGGCATCTCGTCTGTCCTACCGATGTTCCCCGTGCGTTGACATCTATCGCAAGATGCCACATAGGTCTCACAATCCTTGAACAACGTAGGCCAATAAAGAGCGGACTGAAGTACCTTAGCTGCTGTCTTTTGAGTGCCGAAGTGCCCCCCGTTAGGTTGTGCGTGGCAAAACTCGAGAACACTCTCCATCTCCATCTCGGGCACACATCTACGGACGATAGAATCCGTGCAAATCTTGTACACAAATGGATCGTACCATATGAAGGTCTCAACATCCCTCTTGAATTTAGCAAGTTGATAACGGTTGAGATCCTTTGGAATTTCTCTCACGGCAATATAGTTAACAAAATCCGCATACCATGGATCAACTCCTTGTGCATCAACCATACATGCTCGCTCAGCCCCTTCAACAAACACGGCCATGATCTTTTCATCCGGGAACATCTCCTCAATATACTCGAAAGAATTATCACAATGCTCCCTAGTCCCCAACCTCAAAAGGTGATCCGCCAACACATTATCAGAACCTTTCTTATCCCGGATCTCCATGTCAAACTCTTGAAGTAGAAGAATCCACCTTATGATCCTAGGCTTCGTCTCCTTCTTCTCCATCAAGTACCGAATCGCTGAATGATCCATGTACACAATAGTCTTCATGCCAACCAAATACTGACGAAACTTATCGAATGCATACTCAATAGCCAAAAACTCCTTTTCAGTCACCGTGTAATTCTTTTGTGCCACATCGAAAGTCTTACTTGCATAGTAGATGGCGCAGAACTTCTTCTCCCTCAGCTGCCCAAGCACCACTCCAAGTGCTATATCACTTGCATCACACATGAGTACAAACGGTTGAGTCCAATCCAGTGTGATCAAGATAGGGGCAGTAGTAAGCACCTCTTTCAAAACCTGAAAAGCTGTTAAACATTCTTCATCAAAAACAAAAGGAACATCCTTTTCAAGTAAGTGAGATAAGGGCTTGGAGTATTTTGAGAAGTCTTTTATGAATCTCCAGTAAAAACTAGCGTATCCAAGAAAAGACCACACTCCTCTTTCATTAGTCAGTGGTGGAAGCTTCTCAATTGCCACCACTTTTGCACGATCGAGCTGCAATCCCTTGGCGGAAACATAATGCCCAAGAACAATCCCATCCTTAACCATGAAGTGGCACTTCTCCCAATTCAAGACAAGATTTGTATCTTGGCATCTCTTTAAAACAATAGCAAGGTTAGACAAACAAATATCAAAGGAGGAACCGAAAATAGAAAAATCATCCATGAACACCTCAATGATCTTCTCTATCAACCCATCGAATATTGCCATCATGCATCTCTGAAAAGTAGCAGGCGCATTACACAATCCAAATGGCATCTTCCTAAAGGCGAAGGTCCCGTAGGGGCAAGTAAAAGTTGTATTTTCTTGATCCTCGGGGGTAATCATGATTTGGTTGTACCCCGAGTACCCATCCAAGAAACAGTAAAACTCATACCCTGCAAGACGATCTAACATTTGATCCATGAAAGGAAGGGGAAAATGGTCCTTACACGTGTTCTCATTCAACTTCCTATAATCTACACATGTACGCCATCCCGTTGGAATCCTTGTAGCTATCGCTTCTAAATCCTCAGCTTTTACTAAAGTCATGCCCCCCTTTTTAGCAACTACATGCAAAGGACTCACAAGGGGACTATCACTAATAGGGTATATAATTCCAGCATCCAACCACGTAAGGATTTGCTTCCAAATCACCTCTTGAATTGCGGGATTAACCCTCCGCTGATTCTGAACACTTGCCTTTGCTTCATCCAACAATCTTATACGATGCATGCAATACGAAGGACTTATACCTTTCAAATCCTTCAAGGACCATCCAATCGCAGACTTGTACTTCCTAAGAACGTCCAATAACTCCTCGAGTTGGAAATCATCAAGAGAAGAAGATACAATTACCGAATATTTTTCATTGTTGCCAAGAAAGGCGTACTTCAAGTGTTCCGACAATGGTTTCAACTCCTCTTTCCTCACGTCCATTAGAGTACTCTCTTCATCCAAAGGCAAATACTTTCTAATCCACTTGACTTCTTCCATCTTAGTTCTTTCCGAGTCATACCTGTCATCACCCAAAGCAAGTAAGTTTTCAAGATATTCAACACCTACCTCATTGGAGAGACCGTCAAGCTCCGTAGTTGGATAAGTAAGAGACTCCATCAAACATGTCTCTAGAGGATCCTTCGACAGGATCAAAGACATATCTTCTTTCACAATCTCCTCCACCACGTCAATACTATGACACTGAGACTCCATGGGCATCTTCATTGCCTTGTCCAAGTTGAAAAGAACTTCATCTTTGTCCATCCGCAATCTGAGCTCCCCTTTTTGAACATCAATAATAGCTCCAGCAGTAGCAAGGAAAGGTCTCCCCAAGATTAGAGGTATATTATCCTTGTTATCATCCATTTCTAGCACAAGAAAATTCACCGAAAAGATTAGCTTCTCCACTTTGACAAGTACATCTTCAATAATCCCTTTTGGAAACGTCATTGACCTGTCTGCCAATTGGAGAGCAACTGTTCTAGGGGTTAACTCCCCCAAACCAAGCCTCTGAGAGATAGACAACGGCATCAAATTTATGCTTGCCCCTAAATCGCACAAAGCTCGCTGTGCCGGCCCCTTTCCGATCTCACATAGAATAGTAAAGCTCCCTTGATCCTTCATCTTTTGCGGCAGCTTCCTTTGAATGATTGAGCTGCAATTCTCAGATAAATTCACTGTTTCAATTCCAGTTAAGCTTCGCTTCTTCAACAATATGTCCTTGAGGAACCGGGCATAGTAAGGCATCTCCATTTTTGCTTCCGAGAAAGGAATGCTCAAGCTTATCTTGTTCATGATCTCTGAAAACTTCTTGAACTTATCTTCCAATCCCTTCTTCACAAGCTTGTAGGGAAACGGCGGAGGTATCTTTGTTTTGGGAATCCCCCATTCATCACGTTCAACCTTCTCTGCTTTCTCTTTTTCGGCTCTCAAACGCTTAGCTCTCTCCCACTTTTTCTCAGCTATAATCTCTGTACTTTGCTCATTCCGAACCACTGGAGTAGCATCAACATCATCAAGAGTGTTCGGAGTAGCAACGTGCATATTATGGATGGGTTCGACCAAGGTTCGACCTGTGGAACAGGTCGAACCAGGTACGTAATGGTCGAACCATCCTTCTCGAAGAATGCTTTCTTCTCAACCTGTGGTTCGACTTGGGTTCGACCTGTTTGATAGGTCGAACCACTTTCCCTTAGGGCAAACCGACCTACTGTATTCCTTTCTCCTTCCAGTTTGACATAGGTTCTACTTCATAGATTGGTCTAACCATGTCCGTCGTGATCGAACCATTGATGTGTCAAAATAGGGTGTTCCAAGATGTGTGGTTCGATCTGGGTTCAACCTTCTGTACAGGTCGAACCATGCTTGCCTTGGTCGAACCGATCAGTTGGAGAAACAGAGTGCTCAGGATGGTATGGTTCGACCTGGGTTTGACCTGTTTGATAGGTCGAACCATTGGTATATTGGTCGAACCCTTGCTGCTTCACCTCCGGATCGTGTCCAGAGCTATGGTTCGACCTCCCCTGTGTGGTTCGACCTTCAAAGTTGGTCGAACCATTGTCGAATCTTGCCCTAGACATGTCCGCCTTCAATTTCGGCCTCATTGGCCCCTCGTATTGCATTCCAGACCTCAATGTGATGGCGCTGCAGGACCTTAGATTCTCAATACTCTGAGATGGAAACTTCCCTTTCTCCACAGACTGAGTCAATGTGTTCACATTCTCTGCAATTGTTCCCATTAACAATGTAAGGTCTCTAACTTGAGTGGACAAACCCTTATGATGATCATCAATCTTTGTCTCAAGTTCAGCCTCAAGGCGGTTCACTCTTTCATCATTCTTCGCCATATACCTGTTCACAGTATCCTCAAAACCCGGTTTCCCTTCTTCCACCTTAGCACCCGGATCAACACCCGTCGGAGGTTGCATTGCATTGTTCGGATTGCTCCATGAGGACTCCGGCCTCCTAGGCTGTTGTGGATAACCACCAGGGGGACCACGATTATTAAAGTTTCCTCGATAGTTCCCTTGGTAGTTCCGGTTTCCTTGATCTGGATACCTAGTTCCTTGAATACTTTGACCCATGGCATAATTTAGCTCCTCTAACTCCTCTTGGATTGTTCCTGTTGGCAATTGGATCGTGTGGTTCAAACGTGATCGTTAGGATTTCAGATAAACGATAACAGCGGAAGTAAAATTAAATCGTTTACCGTACTTCTGGGTCGATGTAGAGGATGAACAGCAGAGAACCACCTCTCGATCTTCTGCTGTATGTCCCAAGTCGAATCCTGCTGTTGTGTGGGCAACAATCCGCAGGATTCTCTCAATCTGCTCCTGTTCTCTCCTTTCTGTCAAATGAGGCACTAACTTAGGGTTAACATGAGCTGAAATGACTTATATAATTGGGCTACAGCAGGGACCAGGAGGAGAAATTGGACTGGGCCTCAATTGCATTTAATTAACCAAGCTTAGCCCAAAGCTTTTAATTAAATCCAATAATAATAATATAGTCCACTAAAATATTATTATTGCACTACCCATCCAATTCCAAATTATGTTCTGGGCTCCTTCTTATTATGAGACCGATGGTCTCCCCATGTTTAAGATATACAATGTCCATTAATTAATTAAGTTACTGACAACTCAAATTAATTAATATCTCATCCGAGAGTAGTACCACTCAACATTATTATCATACCGGAAATTAATCCACTTGCAAGATTTACATGATAAACCTTATGAGCTCCTCAAGGGGACATCATCAACCTATGACGGACATGGATTCCTTCTACAATCAACAGCACACCATAGATACAGCACTACTTCCTAACTCATCGAGTATGTTGATTTAATACTTATAAATCTCACCCATTAATGAATCAAAGAAATACATACTGCCCTACATGTCGAGGATATTGTATAGGGATTAAGAGCACGAACTTCCATAATAACAGAGATCAAATTCTTCTATAAGTCAGTATAAGTCGAACGATCTCAAGCGGTCCTGCTCAATACACACAAGTGCACTAATGTGATTCTATAGCCAAGACAAGCTAATACCAAACCACACTACAACCATACCGATAGAGAGTCCCCGTCTATCTCAGTTGTGAGCATCTGTTTATACTTTATAAGGAAACGATAATATGATCTTCTGCATGTTGTCGTACAACATATTATCTACAGTATAAAGTAAATGGACTATTGCATCATGCATATAAAATAAATTATAAAATGCAATCATTTGATCAATGATTCTCATTTCAAATATTGTTATGACATTGTTCATACTAAAGCTAGGCTTTTAGTATACAATCCAACAGTTCCATCGTTCATAATTTCCTGCTGTATGATTGGTACTTGCTGAGATATATCGCTGATTTGCTTCTGTTGGGATTCAAGTAGCTTGTTGATATTGGACAAGCTAGAGACGATCTCATCCTCTCTACTCATTTTCACCATTACATGTTCAACCTGAGCTACCTTCCCAAGGACATAAGTACCTCTAACTCTATCAGTTGGCTAATCCTTCGAATTCATCGAGATATCTTCAAACAACTTCTCTGCCTCTACAGATGACTTAGTAAGCAATGCTCCATTAGAAGAAGCATCCAAAAATACTCGTGAATTGCAGTCCAATCCATTGTAGAATATACTGATATATTGAGCTTTAGATAGCCCATGTTGAGGACACCTACGAAGCATGTCCTTGAATCTGTCCCAAGCTTTATGAAACTTCTCTCCCCCACCGATAGCAAATTGGTTAATGTCTTGCTTCATCTTGAATACCTTTGAAGGTGGCATGTATCTCTCCATGAACCTTAACTTCAATTGCTCCCACGTGGTGCACTCAGCTGCGTTTAGAGTATCGTACCAATCTCTCGCCTTTTCAGTAAGCAAGAATTTGAACAATAGGATCTTCTGCGCATCTTCATGTGTTCCTGCATCTTTTTGAGTACTTGCATATCCCAAGAACTTGTTTAGATGCTACTGTGGATCCTCGAAAGACCCTCCTGAAAAGGAGTTCCTTTCTACCATGCTAATAAGGGCGGGGTGAAGATCGAAATCCGCATTAGCCCCCCTCGCTCCTAGAAGCCCAAAGTGTCCAGCCCCGTTATTCTTGAAGACTTCACGGATGGCCAGATTATCTGGATTGGCCCTTTCGTTGGCCATGTCAACTTCCTCTGCTGCTGCGTTTGAATCAACCACAATTTCAGTCGCTTCCCAGTTCGGTTCGTCAACTTCAACTCCAAAATTCAGAGCTTCAGTTGGATCTATGGTCTTTATCTTACTCTTCTTCTTTCTCGACGACGCTCCGATCTCAGGATTGTATGGTTCTAATTCACCTTTCTTTGATCGTGTGAGCATACACCTGAAAAGAATTAGAGAGAAAACAGTAAAACAAGAAAGATAATCCTAATAAACTAGAAATAATAAAAAGATATTTTAAGCCATCCCCGGCAACGGTGCCATTTGACTTGCACCGTATGTCGCAACACACAATTTAATAATCTCCAAGTTTGAAAGATATCAATTGTAGTTTCATAGGTGACCAAGTTATTATCGAACCCAAGGGATGGATAAATATCAATTTAATTATTATCTAGTAAACTAACACTATCGTGGAAAATATGGTATTGAAATTGAGTATGAACTATTAATCTAAATAATAAGAGAAAAGATAGTAGGTTGTGATCAAGTAAGATGATAGGTAGTTCGTCAGGTCATCCAGTTTCACTCATTAATTCGTACTTTCGTGTGTTAATGTTCGACTCTGCCTTGTGGAATATGGAAGCATCACTAAGCCATGCATATCTACTCTATAGACACAAGTAAACATGCGTGTTTCACGTGTGAATATCCTCGGAGCAAGATATATACTTTACCCCCTTTCTATGTACTATCATAATCAATTATTTCCCGTGCACTTAGTACTCTAACCCGATTTGATCTCCCTTTATAGGTACTATAAAGTTATACTCTTTATCCTACTTATTAACTCGAATATGATTCAATTAACAAGTATTCATATAAGGTGGTTCTAATAAGACTTCGGAATCCCTTCACTTAGAATTATAACAATAAACCCTGCTCCTTAGTGAACGCACTCAACCAATAACCATGTTATGTATTCAGACTCTACACAACGATTATTGATGCACAAAACGACTATGAGTATGGATTAAAATAGCACAATCATATATAAAACAAACCACAAGTAGTGTTGTACGGAGTATACACACGAAAGATGAATCAACTCATGAAACCTTCATTACCCTAGAACTACCGAAGCGGCTCTAGTCCATGATTGGTCTAAGAACAATCATGGTTAGATAGGCTAATCTTACTTGAACCTCCAGTGGGACCTCTGTCACAGCCCTCCGGATGGTGGAAGATCGTCTCCTCTCCAAATCTATGTCTCCTTCTATGTTTCTTGATCAACCCCCTTTCTTTGGACTGCATGGGCCTCCTTTTATACTTGTAATCATGTCTTTAGGGCTTGGAATGGGCTTTTCAACTGATCTCACGCGTTTCGGCCTCGAAAATCTGGATAAGGTAAGTTTCTGCGTGACGGTTCGACTTCAGCAAACAGATCGAACCACAGGCCGTAGGTCGAACCACAGGTCGAACCATGCTACTGGACAATTTCTGCACTTGGTTCGACCTCTTGTACAGGTCGAACCACTCCTCCTTTGGTCGAACCACAATGTCGTGGTCGAATCAACTTTCTCACGAACTAGTTCGACCTCGGTTCGACCTGATGGACAGGTCGAACCCCTTGAGTTGTGGTCGAATCCTCCTCTGTAGGCTCCGCAATGCTGGTTCGACCTGCTGGAGAGGTCAAACCCTCCTCCATCCAGGTCGAACCCACCTATTTCTTGGGCGGTTCGCATGGCTTCGACTCCATCTCTTCGATTCTTGGCACTTTCACTTCAATTTTGCTATCAAAACCACTCAAATAGCTCCACTAACACCTGATTCATGCTTATTCACAATATATATAGGTTTTCCACCTATTTCACCTTCAAAACTCTCTAAAACTAGCACAAACATGATGCTAAACTTGTGAATTTACACACTCATCAAACCCCCAAACTTACATGTTACTCGTCCCAAGGCAACCAATTCAAACCATAGGAGTCGTGTATAATTCACCAAGTCCAAGTACAACACATATTACACATGCAATCTCATTAATTCAAACAAGTATAGCTTGTATCATACATATTATTCATGCAAAACATCACTCAATCATAATACCATTCGGAGTACTAAGTTATCAAGCTCACAAGATAAATTTACTCTCTCACTCAAATGCGTTAGGTACTTCATAGGCTAGTATAAACGCTCATTTTCAATCCATATTTACGCGTAACCATAAGCTTGGCAAAGGTCTCAAAAATCAACTTACAATCAACTTATTACTAGGATCACAAAGGACTTGTCTTTGGGTTGTAATGTTGGCTCTTTGGAAATGGTAGGAAATTTGAATATAGTGACTCAAACACTAGTAGAGAGTTACCTTGGAGGTTTTCGATTTCTTTCTTCGGTTTCATATTCTCCTCCAATTCTTCTCTTAGCATCAACATCATCTTCTTTAGATAATTCGGGTACCGGTTTTAGGCACTACCCTTCTCGATCATCAATCGGCTGCTTCTCAAGCTTTCTTCTCATGTATAGCAATTCGGGGTACCAGTTTCAGGCACTACCCCTAACAAGATTTAACCATGCTTTTCACTCTACTCAACCTCATTCTATCTTCCTTTTTCTTCTTGCAACACTTATTCACCTCAACTCTCTCTACCAATGAATAGGGTATTTTCAAAGCTCAAGTAAAGGTAAATAATGCTCTTTTATTTGGCTTGCAAAAAATAAGCTTTTAAAGGCTCAAACGGGGCTACCAAAGGTTTTTATGTTTATTAGAAAAGGTAAAATTTGGCTAAGTGACTCAATTAATCAAGAATGGCCTAAGATCATGTCCTAGTATTTTATCAATCATAAGTCTCACACAAGACGCCAAGCCAAGTTCTAGAATACGTTCATATGAATGATTCTCTCAAGAATAAACATTCATGACTAAGCATGATAAGAAGGCTCAAATCCTCACATAGGTTATAGAATCCTAGTACTCATCGTAGCTCATAATCAAGATCAATTCAACACGAATTCCACATACTTATCACATATACATGCTCTCTTCAATGAAAATAAACACATGAACACATGAATGCACAAAAATCTATAAACCCATATACAAATCAATCATACAAGATCAACTATATCAAGTACATGCCACTCACACAAGATCACACCCCAACCTGTAAAGATAAAAAGAAGAATGGGAGATGAGATGAATCAGAGAAACTAAAAGAAAACCTGAAAAACTACTCCTTAGGAGCATCATCATCCTCATCATCAACTTCGTCATCCTCATCCAACCTATCCTCCACAACTCTGCACAGGCTGGTAATGTGCCTATCCATCATATCCCCTCGACTACTCACTCTACCAACACGCTCATTCTAGGCAGTGTACCTCTCGTTCATTATGGTGTAATTGGCATTGGCGAGTGCGAGCTGCCTGTTCGTCTCCTACTGTGCAGCTACGACCGTGACCAGCTGCTCGTGAATCAAACAAAGCTGCTCTCGGGTATCACCTGGAACAACCCGCTACTGCTGCGGTACTGGAGCATGCTGAGGTGCGTCGTGCTGCTCCTCCGGAATCTCCATCTCGGCTGCTCATCTACTCGATGCTTAACCTTGGGCTGCTGTGGTGGCTGTGGTGGCTGCTGCGGTGGCGGATGGCACTCTCCCTGATCCATAATCTGCTGTAACTCCGCCAATCTGCCCTCCGCACACATCCTAGCCACGGCTCTCCAATCCCCGTTGGTCTTCACAGTCACGGACAGAGCGGTGTGTCCTAGGGAGTTCATCAACAAGTTCCTCCCCTCCTGGATGGTGGTCAGGTTGCTCACGTCAAAAGGAAACATGAAATCGAATGGCCTTGGTCCCCTTATGAAGAACCAATCACCATCTCTAAAGTGAGCAAATCCTCCCTTCACGCACGTGAACATCACCAAATTGGGCTCCCCTCTAACGGGTGTGATGCCGGTGAGATCCATGTTCTAGTACTCAGCTACGATCATCAGTAATCCTTCAATATTGATCTTCTGAAATCCAACGGTCCTGAATCGTTGCAGCTGCGCAATGAAATATGCTCCCACGTTGAAGTTCACCGTATGCATCATACACCACAGGGCGTATAGCTCTCCTCTAGACACACACCCATCCTCCGAGCGAGCAAACAATGTGTTCCCAAGCACTCGATCCATATATTTCAACACCAGATTCTTGATCGAAGTCGCACGGGCCTGCTTGATCTTATAATCGCCAATCTCCCTGGATATCTCTCTCCAAAACCTATTGGGGTTGAAATGTCCATGCTCCACTCGGGAAATCTCTAAAGGCGTTTGAAACAGCTGATTAAAATCCTCTGCTGTCCATCTCCTTCGGACTCCTCCCAACTGAAATGTGCACTGATACGGGTAGCCAAGAGGATCCTTATCCATTTCAAAGGAACAAACTACCTCCGCTGTAACATGGAAGTAAGTCGGCCTCTTCAACTCCATAAGTCTGCTGATTCCCACTCGATCGAACAACATAATCATATCATCCCGGATGCTCATGAGTCGCATGGCCTCATCATCTTGATATCTAGTCCGAGCTATCTTATCTGAGACTTCTGCCCACTTCTCTTTGATCTCATCCCAATCGGGCATCTGAATCTTAAAGTTCTCGAGAAGACGTTCTTGCAATCTAAGCGTCTTCGTCACCTTGTCCACATTCGAAGGCCTATCTTGCCTCTTTTTCGATCTTACCTCGGCTGCCTTGCCCTTCCCCTTGCCTTGTCCAGATCCTTGTTTGGATCCTTGTCCTGTTCCTGCAACAACAACTCAGTACAACCAACAAGACAAGAACACAAGTAATTGACTAGCATATCCTATACTATACTCAAAACTTCAAGCTTCCATGCTTCATCAATAACACATTATACTCAATCGATCCATCAAAAACCACTTGCATTTCACTACGCTCATAACTACTTCAATCACACTCTTTTTACCCATTCAATCACAACCAACAAGCATGCATTATTCTATTCAAGCAATTCAACAAGAAATTCAACAAATGTACTCCATAACTACTTCAATTATCCACAAATTCAAACCAAATCACCATGCCCATTAATCACAAATCCTAATTCTTCAAACAATTCACATAAACTCAAGATTCTATCAATAAACAAGCAATTCCAATTCATTAAGCAAGAATCCATATAAATCCATTCAAAAAAAAAAATCAACCATTACCATGAAATTCAACCAAAATCAACATCAATTCTCCTACCCACAACAAGTTGCATACACTAAGCTTCAATCCTAGAGTAGTTGAGTTGAGAAAACATACCTTTAGTCTTGCCCATGGTCAAAGAATGATCAAACACTCAAAACTCCCAAGAATTTGCGACTGAGCCCTAGCTTGCAGTGAAAATCGCCCAAATTCGCGTTCCAGTCGTGAATTAAAGGTGTGGTGAGGTGTAATCGGTGCCAAATCAAGTGTAATTGAAGAATTGGTGCAATGGTGCAGTGATTTTGTGAAGGTTCGGAGAAGGGTGAAGTGAAAAAGTGATCGAACCCTTCTCAAAAATCGAACTTTAAAACACATACCTGTCTTGGTTCGACCTTGGTTCGACCTGTTGAACAGGTCGAACCAGGACTAGCGTGGTCGAACCACTCTTCTAGACAAATTCTTCATCAGGTTCGACTTGGGTTTGACCTACTGGAACAGGTCGAACCAGGCACTTCATGTCGAACCACCCTTCTGGAAGTTTCAGGTTACCGGTTCGACCTTGGTTCGACCTAGTTAAAAGGTCGAACCAGAAATCTCATGGTCAAACCGCTCTTCATGACTTATGTTGGTACTGGTTCGACCACGGTTCGACCTGGTTGATCAGGTCGAACCATTCATCACTTGGTCGAACCATCTCTCTGGACAAATTAACACCACGGTTCGACTTCTTCATCTGGGTGAACCATCCCTGTCTTGGTCGAACCAACCCTATGAACTTCTTAAAACAAGTGTTCTTCATTCCTTACACACCTCAAGCTTCAAGACAAATCATTAAGTACCAACTAGAGCACAACTTCATCAAAATTCAATCATAAAACCCATCAATCATGAGTAACTCCGCAATCACTCAAAGTACTAAACAAAACACCACCGAACATTAGGCAAGTTGCAAAAAATCGGCACACCAAACTGATTAAAATTTTAAATATGCCGCAAAAACCAACTTCCCTAACAAACGTTACAAAGAAAAGATTATACGTCCGGTGCTTATCGAGGTAAGTACATCACACCCCCCAAACTTAGTAGAAACTAAAGTCGAAACTAAGTTTGCAAAGAGATGTAATTGCCGATAAGTAAGCACTCTCAATATAAAAATTCCTTACGCACACCAAAGAAATAAAGCAATAAAAATGGCCCTGTCCACTTCGACTTCAACTTGCCTGCAAAAAGCTTTAAACGAGAGTTAAAGAGTAATACCTCGTCTCCTTGCTTGAACTCCTTGTATGATATCTTCGAATCATGCCACCTCTTCATCCTTTCCTTATAGATCTCTGAATTCTTGTACGCACGACTCCGAAACTCATCCAATTGATTAATGTGAGTCATCCTCAACTCCTTCACATCTTTAAGAGTCAAGTTCAAGCTTCGCAAAGCCCAAAATGCTTTGTGTTGAACCTCTACAGGTAAGTGGCACGGCTTCCCATAGATAATCTGATACGGTGACATATCCAACACCGTCTTGTACGCGGTCCGAAACCCCCATAAGACATCATCGAGCTTCAAAGCCCAATCCTTTCTATTGGTTCCTACCACCTTCTCCAGAATCTGTTTGACTTGACAGTTAGAGACCTCCGCTTGCCCATTCGCTTGAGGATGATAGGGTGTAGTAACCCTATGCTTAACACCATACCCTTGAAGCCCCTTCTCAAGAAACTTGTTGACGAAGTGCGTACCTCCATCACTAACTAGTGCTCTAGAGACTCCATAGCGGGCAAAGATATGTTTTTTCAAGAAAGATATAACAGTTTTCGAATCATTCAAGCTAGTAGGAATCGCTTCCACCCACTTAGAAACATAATCCACAGCAAGAAGAATGTAGAGAAATCCATTAAATGGGGGAAAAGGCCCCATAAAATCGATACCCCACACATCAAATACCTCGACCACTACGCTTGGCTGAAGCGGCATCTCATCTCTCCTACCAATGTTCCCCGTGCGTTGACATCTATCGCAAGATGCCACATAGGTCTCACAATCCTTGAACAACGTAGGCCAATAAAGAGCAGACTGAAGTACCTTAGCTGCTATCTTTTGAGCGCCGAAGTGCCCCCCGTTAGGTTGTGCATGGCAAAACTTGAGAACACTCTCCATCTCCATCTCGGGCACACACCTACGGACAATAAAATCCGTGCAAATCTTGTACACAAACGGATCGTACCATATGAAGGTCTCAACATCCCTCTTGAATTTAGCAAGTTGATAACGGTTGAGATCCTTTGGAATTTCTCCCACGGAAATATAGTTAACAAAATCCGCATACCTTGGATCAATTCCTTGTGCAGTAACCACACATGCTCGCTCAGCCCCTTCAACAAACACGTCCATGATCTTTTCATCCGGGAACATTTCCTCAATATACTCGAAAGAATTATCACAATGCTCCCTAGTCTCCAACCTTGAAAGGTGATCCGCCAACACATTATCAGAACCTTTCTTATCCCGGATCTCCATGTCAAACTCTTGAAGTAGAAGAATCCACCTTATGATCCTAGGCTTCGTCTCCTTCTTCTCCATCAAGTACCAAATCGCTGAATGATCCGTGTACACAATAGTCTTCATGCCAATCAAATACTGACGAAACTTATCGAATGCATACACAATAGCCAAAAACTCCTTTTCAGTCACCGTGTAATTCTTTTGTGCCGCATCGAAAGTCTTACTCGCATAGTAGATGGCGCTGAACTTCTTCTCCCTCAGCTGCCCAAGCACCACTCCAAGTGCTATATCACTTGCATCACACATGAGTACAAACGGTTGTGTCCAATCCGGTGTGATCAAGATAGGGGCAGTAGTAAGCGCCTCTTTCAAAACCTGAAAAGCTGTTAGACATTCTTCATCAAAAACAAAAGGAACATCCTTTTCAAGTAAGTGAGATAAGGGCTTGGAGTATTTTGAGAAGTCTTTTGTGAATCTCCTGTAAAAACCGGCGTGTCCAAGAAAATACTGCACTCCTCTTTCATTAAACGGTGGTGGAAGCTTCTCAATTGCCACCACTTTTACACGATCGACCTGCAATCCCTTGGCGGAAACATGATGCCCAAGAACAATCCCATCCTTAACCATGAAGTGGCACTTCTCCCAATTCAAGACAAGATTTATCTCTTGGCATCTCTTTAAAACAATAGCAAGGTTAGACAAACAAATATCAAAGGAGGAACCGAAAATAGAAAAATCATCCATGAACACCTCCATGATCTTCTCTATCAACCCATCGAATATTGCCATCATGCATCTCTAAAAAGTAGCAGGCACATTACACAATCCAAATGGCATCTTCCTAAAGGCAAAGGTCCCATAGGGGCAAGTAAAAGTGGTATTTTCTTGATCCTCGGGGGCAATCATGATTTGGTTGTACCCCGAGTACCCATCCTAGAAACAATAAATCTCATACCCTGCAAGACGATCTAATATTTAATCTATGAAAGGAAGGGGAAAATGGTCCTTACACGTGTTCTCATTCAACTTCCTATAATCTACACATGTACGCCATCCCGTTGGAATCCTTGTAGCTATCGCTTCTCCACCTTCAGCTTTTACTACAGTCATGCCCCCTTTTTTAGCAACTACATGCAAAGGACTCACATGGGGACTATCACTAATAGGATATATGATTCCAGCATCCAACCATGTAATGATTTGCTTCCAAATCACCTCTTGAATTTCGGGGTTAACCCTCCAATGATTCTGAACACTTGCCTTTGCTTCATCCAACAATCTTATATGATGCATGTAATACGAAGGACTTATACCTTTCAAATCCTCCAAGGACCATCCAATCGTAAACTTGTACTTCCTAAGAACATCCAATAACTCCTCGAGTTGGACATCATCAAGAGAAGAAGATACAATTACTGGATATTTTTCATTGTCGCCAAGAAAGGCGTACTTCAAGTGTTCCGGCAATGGTTTCAACTCCTCTTTCCTCACGTCCATTAGAGTGCTCTCTTCATCCAAAGGCAAATACTTTCTAGTCCACTTGACTTCTTCCATCTTAGTTCTTTCCGAGTCATACCTGTCATCACCCAAAGCAAGTAAGTTTTCAAGATATTCAACACATACCTCATTGGAGAGACCGTCAAGCTCCGTAGTCGGATAAGTAAGAGACTCCATCAAACATGTCTCTAGAGGATCCTTCGACAGGATCAAAGACATATCTTCTTTCACAATCTCCTCCACCACGTCAATACTATGACACTGAGACTCCATGGGCATCTTCATTGCCTTATCCAAGTTGAAAAGAACTTTATCTTTGTCCATCTGCAATCTGAGCTCCCCTTTTTGAACATCAATCATAGCTCCAGCAGTAGCAAGGAAAGGTCTCCCCAAGATTAGAGGGATATTATCCTTGTCATCATCCATTTCTAGCACAAGAAAATTCACCGGAAAGATTAGCTTCTCCACTTTGACGAGTACATCTTCAATAATCCCTTTTGGAAATGTCATTGACCTGTCTGCCAATTGGAGAGCAACTATTGTAGGGGTTAACTCCCCAAACCAAGCCTCTGAAAGATAGACAACGGCATCAAATTGATGCTTGCCCCTAAATCGCACAAAGCTCGCCTTGCCGGCCCCTTTTAATCTCACATAGAATAGTAAAGCTCCCCGAATCCTTCATCTTTTGCGGCAGCTTCCTTTGAATGATTGAGCTGCAATTCTCAGATAAATTCACTATTTCAATTCCGGTTAAGCTTCGCTTCTTCAACAATATGTCCTTGAGGAACCGGGCATAGTAAGGCATCTCCATTATTGCTTCCGAGAAAGGAATGCTCAAGCTTATCTTGTTCATGATCTCTAAAAACTTCTTGAACTTATCTTCCAATCCCTTCTTCACAAGCTTGTAGGGAAACGGCGGAGGTATCTTTGTTTTGGGAATCCCCCATTCATCACGTTCAACCTTCTCCGCTTTCTCTTTTTCGGCTCTCAAATGCTTGGCTCTCTCTCACTTTTTCTCAGCTATAATCTCTGTACTTTGCTCATTCCGAACCACTGGAGTAGCATCAACATCATTAAGAGTGTTCGGAGTAGAAACTGGATGGGTTCGACCAAGGTTTGACCTGTGGAACAGGTCGAACCAGGTACGTAATGGTCGAACTGTCCTTCTCGAAGATTGCTTTCTTTCTCAACCTGTGGTTCGACTTGGGTTCGACCTGTTTGATAGGTTGAACCACTTCCCCTTAGGGCGAACCGACCTACTGTATTCCTTTCTCCTTCCAGTTTGACATAGGTTCGACTTGATGGATTGGTCGAACCATGTCCGTCGTGGTCGAATCATTGATGTGTCAAAACAGGGTGTTCCAAGATGTATGGTTAGATCTGGGTTCAACCTTCTGTACAGGTCGAACCATGCTTGTCTTGGTCAAACTGATCAGTTGGAGAAATAGAGTGCTCAGGATGGTATTGTTCGACCTGGGTTCGACCTGTTTGATAGGTCGAACCATTGGTATATTGGTGGAACCCTTGCTGCTTCACCTTCGGATCGTGTCCAGAGCTATGTTTTGACCTCCCCTGTGTGGTTCGACCTTCAAAGTTGGTCGAACCATGGTCAAATCTTGCCCTAGAAACGTCCGCCTTCAATCCCGGCCTCATTGGCCCCTCGTATTGCGTTCCAGACCTTAATGTGATGGCGTTGCAGGACCTTGGATTCTCAATACTCTGAGACAGAAACTTCCCTTTCTCCACCGATTGAGTCAATGTGTTTACATTCTCTGCAATTGTTCCCATTAACAACGTAAGGTCTCTAACTTGAGTGGACAAACCCTTATGATGATCATCAATCTTTTTCTCAAGTTCAGCCTCAAGGCGGTTCACTCTTTCATCATTCTTCGCCATATACCTGTTCACAGTATCCTCAAAACCCAGTTTCCCTTCTTCCACCTTAGCACCTGGATCAACACCCGTCGGAGGTTGCATTGCATTGTTTGGATTGCTCCATGAGAACTCTGGCCTCCTAGGCTGTTGTTGATAACCACCAGGGGGACCACGATTATTAAAGTTTCCTCGATAGTTCCCTTTGTAGTTCCGGTTTCCTTGATCTGGATACCTAGTTCCTTGAATAATTTGACCCATGGCGTAATTTACCTCCTCTAACTCCTCTTAGATTGTTCCATCATTCATAATTTCCTGCTGTATGATTGGTACTCGCTGAGATATATCGCTGATTTGCTTCTGTTGGGATTCAAGTAGCTTGTTGATATTGGACAAGCTAGAGACGATCTCATCCTCTCTACTCATTTTCACCATTACATGTTCAACCTGAGCTACCTTCCCAAGGACATAAGTACCTCTAACTCTATCAGTTGGCTAATCCTTCGAATTCATCGAGATATCTTCAAACAACTTCTCTGCCTCTACAGATGACTTAGTAAGCAATGCTCCATTAGAAGAAGCATCCAAAAATACTCGTGAATTGCAGTCCAATCCATTGTAGAATATACTGATATATTGAGCTTTAGATAGCCCATGTTGAGGACACCTACGAAGCATGTCCTTGAATCTGTCCCAAGCTTTATGAAACTTCTCTCCCCCACCGATAGCAAATTGGTTAATGTCTTGCTTCATCTTGAATACCTTTGAAGGTGGCATGTATCTCTCCATGAACCTTAACTTCAATTGCTCCCACGTGGTGCACTCAGCTGCGTTTAGAGTATCGTACCAATCTCTCGCCTTTTCAGTAAGCAAGAATTTGAACAATAGGATCTTCTGCGCATCTTCATGTGTTCCTGCATCTTTTTGAGTACTTGCATATCCCAAGAACTTGTTTAGATGCTACTGTGGATCCTCGAAAGACCCTCCTGAAAAGGAGTTCCTTTCTACCATGCTAATAAGGGCGGGGTGAAGATCGAAATCCGCATTAGCCCCCCTCGCTCCTAGAAGCCCAAAGTGTCCAGCCCCATTATTCTTGAAGACTTCACGGATGGCCAGATTATCTGGATTGGCCCTTTCGTTGGCCATGTCGACTTCCTCTGCTGCTGCGTTTGAATCAACCATAGTTTCAGTCGCTTCCGAGTTCGGTTCGTCAACTTCAACTCCAAAATTCAGAGCTTCAGTTGGATCTATGGTCTTTGTCTTACTCTTCTTCTTCTTCTTCTTTCTCGACGACGCTCCGATCTCAGGATTGTATGGTTCTAATTCACCTTTCTTTGATCGTTTGAGCATACACCTGAAAAGAATTAGAGAGAAAACAGTAAAACAAGAAAGATAATCCTAATAAACTAGAAATAACAAAAAGATATTTTAAGCCATCCCCGGCAACGGTGCCATTTGACTTGCACCGTATGTCGCAACACACAATTTAATAATCTCCAAGTTTGAAAGATATCAATTGTAGTTTCATAGGTGACCAAGTTATTATCAAACCCAAGGGATGGATAAATATCAATTTAATTATTATCTAGTAAACTAACACTATCGTGGAAAATATGGTATTGAAATTGAGTATGAACTATTAATCTAAATAATAAGAGAAAAGATAGTAGGTTGTGATCAAGTAAGATGATAGGTAGTTCGTCAGGTCATCCAGGTTCACTCATTAATTCGTACTTTCGTGTGTTAATGTTCGACTCTGCCTTGTGGAATATGGAAGCATCACTAAGCCATGCATATCTACTCTATAGACACAAGTAAACATGCGTGTTTCACGTGTGAATATCCTCGGAGCAAGATATATACTTTACCCCCTTTCTAGGTACTATCATAATCAATTATTTCCCGTGCACTTAGTACTCTAACCCGATTTGATCTCCCTTTATAGGTACTATAAAGTTATACTCTTTATCCTACTTATTAACTCGAATATGATTCAATTAACAAGTATTCATATAAGGTGGTTCTAATAAGACTTCGGAATCCCTTCACTTAGAATTATAACAATAAACCCTGCTCCTTAGTGAACGCACTCAACCAATAACCATGTTATGTATTCAGACTCTACACAACGATTATTGATGCACAAAATGACTGAGTATGGATTAAAATAGCACAATCTTATATAAAACAAACCTCAAGTAGTGTTGTACGGAGTATACACACGAAAGATGAATCAACTCATGAAACCTTCATAACCCTAGAACTACCGAAGCGGCTCTAGCCCATGATTGGTCTAAGAACAATCATGGTTAGATAGGCCAATCTTACTTGAACCTCCAGTGGGACCTCTGTCACAGCCCTTCGGATGGTGGAAGATCGTCTCCTCTCCAACTCTATGTCTCCTTCTATGTTTCTTGATCAACCCCCTTTCTTTGGACTGCATGGGCCTCCTTTTATACTTGTAATCACGTCTTTAGGGCTTGGAATTGGCTTTTCAAGTGATCTCACGTGTTTCGGCCTCAAAAATCCAGATAAGGTAAGTTTCTGCGTGACGGTGCGACTTCAGCAAACAGATCGAACCACAGGCCGCAGGTCGAACCACAGGTCGAACCATGCTACTGGACAATTTCTGCACTTGGTTGGACTTCTTGTACAGGTCGAACCACTCCTCCTTTGGTCGAACCACAAAGTCGTGGTCGAATCAACTTTCTCGCGAACTGGTTTGACCTCGGTTTGACCTGATGGACAGGTCGAACCCCTTGAGTCGTGGTCGAATCCTCTTCTGTAGGCTCCGCAATGATGGTTAGACCTGCTGGAGAGGTCGAACCCTCCTCCATCCAGGTCGAACCCACCTGTTTCTTGGACGGTTCGCATGGCTTCGACTCCGTCTCTTCGATTCTTGGCACTTCCACTTCAATTTTGCTAACAAAACCACTCAAATAGCTCCACTAACACCTGATTCATGCTTATTCACAATATATAAAGGTTTTCCACCTATTTCACCTTCGAAACTCTCCAAAACTAGCACAAAACATGATGCTAACCTTGTGAATTTACACACTCATCAATGATCATCATGATCATCATCATCGTTATCATTGTTAGATTGTATACTAAAAGTCTAGCTTTAGTATGAACAATGTCATAACATTATTTGAAATGAGAATCATTGATCAAATGATTGCATCTTATAATTTATTTTATATGCATGATGCAATAGTCCATTTACTTTATACTGTAGATAATATGTTGTGCGACAACACGCGGAAGATCATATTATCGGTTTCCTTATAAAGTATAAACAGATGCTCACAACTGAGATAGACGGGGGCTCTCTATCGGTATGGTTGTAGTGTGGTTTGGTATTAGCTTGTCTTGGCTATAGAATCACATTAGTGCACTTGTGTGTATTGAGTAGGACCGCCTGAGATCGTTCGACTTATACTGACTTATAGAAGAACTTGATCTCTGTTATTATGGAAGTTCGTGCTCTTAATCCCTATACAATAACCTCGACACGTAGGGCAGTATGTATTTCTTTGATTCATCAATGGGTGAGATTTATAAGTATTAAATCAACAAACTCGGTGAGTTGGGAAGTAGTGCTGTATCTATGGTGTGCTGTTGATTGTAGAAGGAATCCATGTCCGTCATAGGTTGATGATGTCCCCTTGAGGAGCTCATAAGGTTTATCATGTAAATCTTGCAAGTGGATTAATTCCGGCATGATAAAAAGGTTGAGTGGTACTACTCTTGGATGAGATATTAATTAATTTGAGTTGTCAGTAACTTAATTAATTAATGGACATTGTATATCTTAAACATGGGGAGACTATCGGGCTTATAATAAGAAGGAGCCCAGAACATAATTTTGGGATTGGACGGGTAGTGCAATAATAATATTTTAGTGGACTATATTATTATTATTGGATTTAATTAAAAGCTTTGGGTTAAGCTTGGTTAATTAAATCTAATTGAGGCCCAGCCCAATTTCTCCTCCTGGTCCCTGCAGTAGCCCAAGTATATAAGTTGTCTCAGTTCCTAATAACCTAACTCTGCGCCTCTTACGTAGAAAGAGATCAGGAACAGATTGAGAACTCTCTGGGGATTGTTGACCACACAACACCAGAGAGTTGACTTCGGGTAATACTGCAGAAGATCAGAGGTGTTCTTCTCAGATTATCATCCACTACATCAAACCAGAAGACAGATAATTGTTTTATGCTTCCGCTGTATCTAATTATCTGTTTTAATTATCGAATCACGTTAACCATAAGATCCAATTGCCAACAATTGGTATCAGAGCGTTGGTTTAGTGGTGAAACGTGAGTCGTAAGTTAGGGTTTGAATAATTTTACATTATTTGTGAAATCCTATGATTATTATTATCGAATTGATAGCATGAGATTAGGGATTTTATGTGTGATTTATCCATCTATCCTATGTGCTTTTTTGATAATTAAGAACATGTGAATGTTGCAAATTGCACGCGTTGGATACACACGTACAATACTGTATGATTCTGCTGCTTATGGACGAGTGTATTTGGCTCTTGCGCCACTATCCATCGACAACCCAATATTCTGAAAGCATACTCATGGCCTGTATGTACTGCACAATCGAGAATCAATGGCGGTTTCAAGCGACGTTGAACACCCTTAGTAAGATCGTGTAATCATTGCTGGTCTGCTAACGACAAAGGGCTGGATATGGCCATGGATCTCGACATGGATGCGACTGGATGATGGAGTCGCAGTTGGTCGATGGCGTGACCTCTCCAGGATGTATTGTCGGAAGGAGAGGATGGTAGTTCGCGGCGGATCCAAAGCGATGGGCGGCGGCACTATCGAAGCGAATCGGGGTATCCCTTCCCGGGCGATAGGCGATGGCGAGTCGGAACCGGCGCGCGTCTGGTCCATGGCGAACTGGGCGAGCCTCACGGCGGTCATTCGGGAGACAGAGGGCAGTGGCGGAGTGCGTTTCTGGACTGCCGTCGCTCGGCTGGATGGAGACGGCTGACGGAGCGACTCTGAACTGGGCGCAGTGCCAGTTGGCGTGTTGGCGCGGCCGCCGGGAGGAGACGGCTGATGGAGCGACTCTGAACTGGGCTGCGAAATCACAGTCGTCGCGGCCACCGGAAGTGTAAGCTGGCGGTGGCGGCCCTTGAACGGATCCCGGTGGTTGGTTGCGGCGCAGCCTCGATCTCGATCCCGGTGGTTGGTTGCGGCGCGGCCACCGGCGGAAGCGGCACCTCCGATATCTGGCCGTTGGGAGCTGTAGGATGACGGTGCTTAAGATCGCCGTGTGTCGCTGGCGGCTGACGGAGACAGCTGCCCTATGAATCGCCGGTGATTGAGGCGGCGGTGGTGTTTGGGTGGCTGGTGCGGCTTCCGGCAGCAGCGGCTGCTGGTGGCGCCGGTGCAGCGGCTAGGTTCCAGTCGCAGCTAGCAGGCCTTGGGCGGCTGCTTCCTTAGGGCAAGGGGGTGGTTTGGGCTCCCTTTTTTGATTTGGTTTTGGGCTGGGATTTGGGCCCAAATTTTAATTAAAAGGATATTGGGCTGCTGGGCCCTATTTTTATTAAGGAGTATTTGGGCTTGGTTCTCCAGATCATGGGCTGATGATTAAATGGCCCAATTCAGTTATTCATAGATGGCTGCTATTTTTTTTTAATTTGGTTTTTGGGCTGTTGGGCCCAAATCTTATTAAAATGGTAATGGGCTGCTGGTCTAATTAATTTTAATTAATTGTGGGTATTATGTTGGGCATGATTTAAATATTGGACTAGACCTTAATGCATAAATTGGCAGGGTAAATGAGCTTAATTATTTTATTAATGGGTTGCTCATTTTATGCTAATAAAGTTTGGGTCAGATGGGCCTATTTAATTGATCCAATATTTTAAGCAATTATTTAATAATATATAACTGATTTAATTGTTTTTACTTGACAATTAATTGTTATATATGAAAGGCATGTTCTATGTGATTTATTTATTTAAATTGCTGTTAATAGAAGCATGCTAAGTTGTATATTTTATTCTGGAATATTATATGCATGTTATAAACCCTCGGTTATTAAATAACTAAGTGGGAGAGGGGATTGGTAATAAATTTCCGCGGCCTCCATTATTGGTTTGTAAGTGATGTGAGTAAACTTGCGTGTTGGCAAAAGGCCTTCCTCCCTAACGGATGAGTTTATTCACGGATCACTGGTACAGACTTCATTAAATAATTATTGTTTGTAATGTGGCACACAAACTTGCGTGTTGGCATTGGCCTTCCTCCCTAACGGATGAGTTTGTGTGCGGTTCACTAGTACAAACTAATAATAGATGATTGTAGGAAGCTATCCGAACGCGTGTGTACTTCTCCAACTGTAAGGCACACAAGCTCGCGCAGTGGACTTGGGATCAAATAATGGTGTACACTTAGGTGTAAATAATTAGTATCCTCCCCAACAGAGTCACTGCTATTATGCATGGCTAAAGAGGAACCGACTATTAATTATTTTGTCATAAAGTTAGGTTGACAAATGAAATTAATGGGTAAAACCTTCTCTGGTAAATGTTCGGGTTTGTAAACGTCCACACTAACGTGGCTTGCAGACTCACGGTGCTTGAGATGTCGGTGAATTTTATTTTATATTGTTTTGAGGGAAACAATATAAAAGGATAAAATTCGAAGTTTTGATCAGAATATTTATTTGTGATTCTCTGAATTTCGAATGGTATTATCTCACTAATTGTTAACTAAAAGACATTATATTTACTTGTCCAAATTAGTTGATTAGAAAAGAATCGTGTTTTTGAAAATTACTGCTTAAGAAAATACATGTGTTCTCTCAAAGGATGGCTCATGATGCCTATTAAAGTCTTTAGTGAAGAGATGAGAGGATCATAGAAATATGATGAACTCATGTAACTCTTCAGATACTTGAGTAATTTAAAAGGCGCAAGATCATGATAGAATTTGATGAATGAATTGGAAAAGCTTGGAGTATAAATTGAAAGGGAAACCTAGATCAATTTTATTCTCCATGTTTAGCCTTGATGTTTTGAGAAAGTTCTACCTGAAATACTAGAGGATGTATATGGTGGGAAACTTCTGACAAAACATGTGGCAAAGGAAAGCCATTTTCATCATAAAGTGAACAAGTTCAATATCTTATTCACTAGTTGTTTAAACATGATTAGTGATGGCATCTATTAACACGAAGTGTGTAGATACTGGAATCGCTAAATGTTTATTACTAAGTGAGGATAAGATAGTTAAGACATGGGTAAAACTACGAAGGTAGTGGCTATTGCAGTGGGAGTTATTTATCTATCTTATGATAGGAATAAATGATTGATTATGAGAAATTATCTTTACGTACGTTTTCATGGAAAGAATTTAATTTCGGTTTCTATGCATTAACGGATGAATACTTCATTTCATTTATATGACATGGTCATAATGATGAGGAATGGGGGTATAATCCGTTAAAGTACGTTGGTGGATAATATGTAAACTCTTAAATCATGTACATCCCACAGATGCAATAAATAGTAATTAAATAATGCATCTTCTAATATAAGTAAGAGAAAGGAACCTTCGGAAATGAACTAAACATATATTTGGCGTCTAAGATTAATTCATTTTACTTGAGTAGGATTCAAAAGTTGATAGCCGATAGACCGTAAGGTTTATCTGAAGTGGAAACTATCGGACTTGTGAGTCTTACTTGGAAGTAAAAATGATTAACTGCCTTTTCAAGGCTGTGGGGTATAGAGCCAAAGATATATATGTTGGAATTAGTTCATTCTGATTCAAGCGGACCTAATATTATCCAGACAAGAGGTGGTTAAGAATATTCGAAGATTATTCTGGATACCAATATATTTATTTGATGCACTGCATGTCTAAGTTCTTGGATTAATTCAAGAATTGAAAGGCTGGTACAGTGAAGCGTCATGGAAAATATATTACGTCATTACGATTTAATCATGATGGCGAATACCTCAAGGGATAGTTAGGAGCTATTAATCAGAAGTAGAGATTAAATCTCAAGTAGACTACACCGGGCTTGCCCCAGCTGAATGGTGTGGTGGGTAGAAGGTATAAGGCTCTTATGGTTATGATTAGATAGACGATGAATTATTTGGAATAATTAAATTCGTTTTATGGATATGCCCTAGATACAGTAATTCGTGAAACGTTTGTCTGTATATGGGATATCCTAGAAAAATGGAGGGTGATTTATTTAGTCCAAAAGATCGAAGGGTAATTGTTAACTCAATAACTAGATTTTTGGAAAAGGGCTATGTAATAAATCATAAACCCATGTATGAGTTGTTCTAAAGGAAGTGAGAGGAAAACACTAAGTATAAGTACCAAGTGTACAAGAGGATATACCGCAAGGTAAACTGCAACGCGTGTCACGTCTGATACACAATTACATGTAGTGCCTTGTCGTAGTGGGAGGGTTGTGTGACAACTCATAAATATATGTTTGGGAGAGTCGTGAGACTTGATCCCTAGTAAACATGGTATTGTCCCACGGATATGACGTAGCACTACAAGATGAAAATGCGGAATCTTATTAAGTTGCAATGAATGTAGAAATAGAATCTACGGATTCTAAATTAAGTCTGGGAGCTTAGTAGACCACTACATAGTGTAAAAGCCATTGGAAGTGGTCATAGGAAATAAAAGAGGATCATATGGAAAGGTGAAAACCTTAGAAGCAAAGCTTGTTGCGAAAAGATGTACTCAGAAAGAAATGGTTCGATTATGAGGGAACATATTCGCTGGTAGCTATGCTTAAATTGATCCGGATTCTTTTATTTATTGCTGCTCATATTAAATTATGAGGGACAGCAAATAGATGTCAAGACAGCTTTCCTGATTGGAAGTCTTGAGGAAAACATCTATGTGAAGCAACCAGAGTGATTTATTGCAAAGTACTAATAGCATTTAGATAGTAAGCTTAAAAGTGTCCAGCGATGGACTAAAGCAAGCTTTGAGATCGTGAAGCATCTGTTTTGATTAGGTAATCCAGTGGCACGGATTTAAATCAATCAGCGGATGTATCTTGTGTATTGTAAAGAGTGATGGAAACGTAATGGTGTTTTTTGTACTATACGTAGATAGTATCTTGCTCATTGGAGACAATGAAAGAGTATTATCGGGCGTATGGGTACGCTTAATAAAGCGGTAGAAATGAAGGACTTAAGAAAGGCAAAATATATCCTTTTGATCACGGTAATACGGATCACAAGAAAGGATACTATGCTTATCTCAAGTTTCATAAAATGATACAGTCCATACTCATTTAGCATGTGAATAGACTTGCGCGTCGGCATAAGAGCCTTCCTCCCCATCGGATGAGTTTATTCATGGAATGCTATGAACGAAGTTGGATATCTGTTTTGGTTAACGCATGAACAGTGGGTATCAACGTAACCCGGATCAAGAATGATGAACTGTAGTAAGACATATATAAAGTGCCTGAGAAGGACTGGAAATTATATATGAACTTACTGGACAGATTCACTGCTTCTTGTGGATTACGTAGATTCGGATTTTTAGTCAGATTGGACGGTAGTAAATTCTCCTCAAAGGTTATGTGTTTAATTTTAGGAAGTAGAGTCATAATGTGGAGGAGTGTTATATAGAAATATATCTCAGACTCCGGACTCCATCATGGAAAGATGATGAATTGGAGCCTATGAGGCTGCCAAAGTATCTATGTGACTCTAGAAACTTCATGATGGACTTTGAAGTGTTTCTAAGTTTGCCCAAGGTAATCACAATTTACATTGTTGATATTGGTGCTGTTGCAAACTTGAAGGAATCACGAGTCCATAAGGCAATTAAACACATGGAGCGCGAGTACCACCTGTTACGAGAAATCGTATGATGAGGGGAAGGTTGTTGTCGCCTAGATTGCATCGGATGATGACCTAGTAAATCCATTTACGAGGACCTTAAGGCGAGAGCTTTTTATGGTCGTGTAGTGGGAGTAGGAATCAGATGTATGGCAGAAGACATGACAGCATAGTCTTTTAGTATAAGTGGGAGATTGTTAGATTGTATACTAAAAGTCTAGCTTTAGTATGAACAATGTCATAACATTATTTGAAATGAGAATCATTGATCAAATGATTGCATCTTATAATTTATTTTATATGCATGATGCAATAGTCCATTTACTTTATACTGTAGATAATATGTTGTGCGACAACACGCGGAAGATCATATTATCGGTTTCCTTATAAAGTATAAACAGATGCTCACAACTGAGATAGACGGGGGCTCTCTATCGGTATGGTTGTAGTGTGGTTTGGTATTAGCTTGTCTTGGCTATAGAATCACATTAGTGCACTTGTGTGTATTGAGTAGGACCGCCTGAGATCGTTCGACTTATACTGACTTATAGAAGAACTTGATCTCTGTTATTATGGAAGTTCGTGCTCTTAATCCCTATACAATAACCTCGACACGTAGGGCAGTATGTATTTCTTTGATTCATCAATGGGTGAGATTTATAAGTATTAAATCAACAAACTCGGTGAGTTGGGAAGTAGTGCTGTATCTATGGTGTGCTGTTGATTGTAGAAGGAATCCATGTCCGTCATAGGTTGATGATGTCCCCTTGAGGAGCTCATAAGGTTTATCATGTAAATCTTGCAAGTGGATTAATTCCGGCATGATAAAAAGGTTGAGTGGTACTACTCTTGGATGAGATATTAATTAATTTGAGTTGTCAGTAACTTAATTAATTAATGGACATTGTATATCTTAAACATGGGGAGACTATCGGGCTTATAATAAGAAGGAGCCCAGAACATAATTTTGGGATTGGACGGGTAGTGCAATAATAATATTTTAGTGGACTATATTATTATTATTGGATTTAATTAAAAGCTTTGGGTTAAGCTTGGTTAATTAAATCTAATTGAGGCCCAGCCCAATTTCTCCTCCTGGTCCCTGCAGTAGCCCAAGTATATAAGTTGTCTCAGTTCCTAATAACCTAACTCTGCGCCTCTTACGTAGAAAGAGATCAGGAACAGATTGAGAACTCTCTGGGGATTGTTGACCACACAACACCAGAGAGTTGACTTTGGGTAATACTGCAGAAGATCAGAGGTGTTCTTCTCAGATTATCATCCACTACATCAAACCAGAAGACAGGTAATTGTTTTATGCTTCCGCTGTATCTAATTATCTGTTTTAATTATCGAATCACGTTAACCATAAGATCCAATTGCCAACAATCATCATCATCATTATCATCATCATCATCATGATCATCATGATCGTGATCATCATCATGATTAACATCATGATCATCATCGTCATCATCATCTTCATGATCATCAAGATCATCATATGATCATGATCATCATCGTCATGGTCATCATCATCATCATCATCATGATCATCATCATTATCATAATGATCATGATCATGATCATCATTATTATCATCATTATCATCATTATTATCATCATTTTCATCATCAAGATCATCATCGTCATGGTCATGATAATTATCATCATCATGATCTTCATCATCATCATCATGATCATCATCATCATCATCATAATCATCATCATTATGATCATGATCATCAACATCATCATTATGATCATGATCATCATCACCATCATCATTATCATTATCATCATGATCTTCGTCATCATCATCATGATCATAATCATCATCATAATCATCATCATTATGATCATGATCATCGTTATTATTATCATGATCATCAACATGATCATCATCATCATCATCATCATCATGATCATCATCATCATTAGCATCATCATGATCATCATCGTGATTATCATCTTCATCATCATCATCATCATGGTCATCATAATCATGATCATCATCATCATAATCGTCATCATCATAATCATCGTGATCATCATGATCATGATCATGATCATCATCTTCATCATCATTATTATCATCATCATAATCATCATCATCATCATCATCATCAAGGTCATTACCATCATCATCACTATCATGATCATCATCATCATGGTCATCATCATCATCATCATCACTATCATGATCATCATCATCATGGTCGTCATCATCATGATAATCATTGACCATCATCATCATCATGATCATCATCATCATCATCATCTTCATCATGATCATGATCATCATCATAATCATCATGATTATCATCATTATATGATCATGATCATAATCATCATGATTATCATCATCATATGATCATGATAATCATCATCATGATCATCATCATCATCATCATGATCGCGATCATGATCAAGATCATCATAATCATGATCATGATCATCATTATCATGGTTATCACCATCATCATCATGATCATCATCATCATGATCATGATCATTATCATCATCATCATCATCATCATGTTTATCATCATGATTATCAGCATCATCATCATTATCATCATCATCATGATTATCATCATCATGATCATGATCATCATCATCATGGTCATCATCATCATGATCATCATAATGATCATCATAATCATCATCATGATCATCTTCGTGATCATGAAAATGATCATCTTCGTGATCATGATCATGATCATCTTCGTGATCATGATCATCATCTACATCATAACCATCATGTTCATGATCATCGTCATGATCATCATCATGATCTTCATGATCATGATCATGATCAGTATCTTCATCAGGACCATCATGATCATTATGATCATCATAATCATCATCATCATGATCATCATAATCACGATCATCATCATGATCGTGATCATTATCTTCATCATGATCATGATCATAATCATCATGATCAGGATCATGATCATCATTATCACGATCATGATCATCATCATCGTGATCATGGTCATCATCTTCATGATCATCATCATCATCATCGTGATCCAGATCATCATCATGATCGTCATCATCATCATGATCATCATTATCATTGTGATCGTGATCATCATCGTGATCATCATGATCATGATCGTCATCATCATCATTATCATGATCATTATCATCATGATCATGATCGTTATGAGCTTCATCAGGATCATCATCATGATCATCATGATCGTCATGATCATCATCATCATCATGATTATCATCATATGATCATGATCATCATCATCATGGTAATCGTCATCATCATGATCATGATCAAGATCAAGATCAACATTATCATCATAATGATGATCATGATCATCATCATCATCATCATCATAATGATCATCATCGTGATCAAATCATAATCATGATTATGATGATCATCATCATCATAATGATCATCATCGTGATCATCATCATTATGATCATCACCATTATCATCATGATCATCATGATCATGAACATGATCATCATAATTATCATTATGATCATGATCATCATCATCAACATGATCAACATCATCGTCGTCATCATCATCACATCAACATCATCATCATCATGATCATCATCAGCATCATCATTATCATCATCGTCATGATTATCATCATCATGATAATGATCATCATCGCGGTCATCATCATCATGATCGTCATCATCATCATCATGATCATTATGGTCATGATCATTATGATCATCATCGTCATCATCATCATCATGATCATCACCATCACGATCATGATCATCATAATGGACATAATCATCATCATCATGATCATCATCATGATCATCATCATGATCATCATCATGATCATCATGATCGTGATTATCATCATGATCAACATCATTATCATCATCATCATCATCATCTTCTTCATCATGATGATGATCATCATCATCATGATCATGATCGTCATCATGATGATCTCGTTCATCATCAACATCGTTATCATGATCATCATCGTAATGATCATCATTATCATTATCATCATCATGATCATCATGATATTAAACCGATTACACGTTCCCAAATAGCAAAGCAACAGATTCGACCTTTAGATCATTGGGATGCCACAACTAACCAATATTGGAGCAAGCTTCCTAAGAAAAAAAAGTTATTTTTAGATTAGCTCTATTTCTTTAATGCTTTTTGCAAGAGCTTTTTTGGGCCGTCTTGTGGCTCTTTTTCTCTTTGCCATTCCCACAACATCTTTATCTTCTGTCCCCTTTTCTTTATTTTCATTTACCTTTTATAATATTAAATAGTTCGATCATCATGATCATCATCATGATCGTGATCATAATCATCATCATCATAATAATCATGATCGTGATCATAATCATCATCATCATCATCATCGTCATGATCATTATCATCATCACGATCATCATCATCATAATCATGATCATCATCTTCATCATGACCATCATGATCATCATCATCTTCATCATGACCATCATCATGACCATCATCATCTTCATCATGACCATCATGATCATGATCATGATCATCATGATCACGATCATCATCATTGTCTTCATCACGATCATCATGATCATGATCATCATCATCGTCATCATGATCATCTTCATTATCATCATCATTATCGTGATCATGATCATCGTTGTCATTATCATTATCATAATCATGATCATGTTCATCATCATCATCATCATGGTCATTATCATCACTATCATGATCATCATCATCATCATGATCATCATCATCATCATGGTCATCATCATCATCATTACCATCATCACGATCATGACTACCATCATGATCATTGTGATCATGATCATCATCATAATCATCATCATCGTGATCATCATGATCATGATGATCATCATCATGATCATCATGATCGTCATGATCATCATCATCATCATCATGATCATCATTATCGTCATGATCATTATCATGATCATCATCATGATGATGATGATCACAATCATCATGATCATCATCATCATGATTATCATCATCATATGATCATGATCATGATCATCATCAGAATCATGATCATCATCATTATCATGATCATCATTATCATCATAATGATCATCATCATCATGATCATCACCATCATCATCATGATCATGATCATGATCATGATCATCATCATTATCATTATGATCATGATCATGATCATCATCATCATTGCATCATCTTCATCATCATCATGATTAACATCATGATCATGATCATGATGATGATGATCATCATCATCATAATCACGATCGTCATCATGATCATGATCATTATCTTCATCATGATCATGATCATGATCATCAAGATCAGGATCATGATCATCATCACGGTCATCATCATCATGATCATCATCTACATGATCGTCATCATCATCATCGGCATGATCATTATGATCAAATCATCATCATCACGATCATGATCATCATCATGAACATAATCATCATCGTGATCATCATAATGATCAACATCATTATAATCATCATCATCCTCATCATCATTATCATCATCATGATCGTCATCATCTTCTTCATCATGATGATCATCATCATCATGATCATGATCATCACGATCATAATCGTGATCATTATAATCATCATCATGATCATCATGATCACGATCATGATCATCATCATCATGGTCAACATCATCATGATCATCATCATATCATGACCATGATCATCATCAACATCATCATCATGGTCATCATCATCACGGTCATCATCATCATCATCATTTTCATGATCATCATCATGATCATGATCATGATCATCATCATCATCATCATCATATTCATCATCATCATGACCATCATGATCATGATCAGCATCATGATCATCATCATTATCATAATCATCATCATGATCATGATCATCATCTTCATCATGACCAACATGATCATGATCATGATCATCATGATTATGATCATGATCATCATGATCATGATCCTGATCATCATGATCATGATGGTCATCATTGTCTTCATCATGATCATCATGATCATCATGATCATCTTCATGATCATCATCATTATCGTGATCATGATTATCGTCGTCATTATCATTATCATGATCTTTGTGAGCGTGATCATCATCATCATCATCGTGATCATCATGATCATGATGATCATCATCATCATGATCGTCGTGATCATTATCATGATCATCATCATGATGATGATGACCACAATTATCATGATCATCATCATGATCATGATCATCATTATCATCATAATGATTATCATGATCATGATCATTATCATGATGATCATCATGGTCATCGTCATCATGATCATCATCATGATCGTCATGATCATCATCGTCATGATCATTATGATCATGATCATCATGATCATGATCATGATCATCATCATGAACATAATCATCATCGTGATCATCATAATGATCAACATCATTATAATCATCATCATCCTCATCATCATTATCATCATCATGATCATCATCATCTTCTTCATCATGATGATCATCATCATCATGATCATGATGATCACGATCATTATCATGATCATTGATCATCATCATGGTCATCATCATGATCATCATCATATCATGACCATCATCATCATCATGATCATCATCATTATCATCATGATCATCATCACCATCATCATGACCATCATCATCATCATCATGAACATCATGATCACCATCATCAACATCGTGATCGTCATCATCATCATGATTGTGATCATAATAATGATCATCATCATCGTCATTATCATCATCATCGTGATCATGATCATAATCATCATGGTCATCATCGTCATGGTCATCGTCATCATGATCATCATCATCGTGATCATCATCATGATGATCATCATCATCATCATCATGATCAAAATCATCATCATCATGATCATCATCATAATAATCATCACGATCATAATCATCTTCTTCATCATGATCATGATGATGATGATCATCATCATCATCATGATTATCATCATGATCATCATGGTCATCATCATCATCATCATCTTCATGGTCATCATCATCATCGTCATGATAATCATCATTATCATTATCATGATCATCATCATCGATCATCATCATGATCATCATCATTATCATCATCATGATCATGGTCATGATCATGATCATAATCATGATCATGATCATCATCATGATCATGATCATCATCATGATCGTCATTATCATTATCATGATCATCATCTTGATCATCATCATGATAGTGATCATTATTATCATTGTCATCATCATGATCATAACAATCATCACATCATAAGAATCATGATCATCATCATGATTATCATTATCATTATCATCATGATTATGATCGTCATCATCATCATGATCATCATCATGATCATCATCATCATCATGATGATGATCATGATCATCATCATGATTACCATCATCATATGATCATGATCATCATCATCATGGTAATCATCATCATCATGATCATGATCATGATCAAGATCAACATTATCATCAAAATTATGATCATGATCATCATCATCATCATTATAATGATCATCATTGTGATCACATCATAATAATGATCATGATCATGATTATCATCATCATCATAATGATCATCATTGTGATCATCATCATCATGATCATCACCATCATCATCATGATCATCATCATTATCATTATGATCACGATCATCATCATCAACATGATCATCATCATCATCATCATGATCATCATCATCATAATCATTATCATCATCGTCATGATTATCATCATCATGATAATGATCATCATCATGATCGTTATTATCATCATCATGATCATTATGATCATGATCATCATGATCAGCATCGTCAACATCATCATGATCATCACCATCACGATCATGATCATCATGATCGTGATCATCATCCTCGTGATTATCATGATCGTGATCATCATGATCATGATCATGATCATGATCATCATCATGATCATCATCATCTTAATCATGATCCTCATGATCTTCATGATCATCAGGATCGTCATGATCATCATCATCATCATCATGAAGATCATAATCATCATGATCATCATCATCATGATTATCATCATCATATGATCATGATCATCCTCATCATGGTCATCATCATTATCATTATCATCATGATCATCATGATCATGATCATCATCATGATCATCATAATCATGATCATGATCATGATCATGATCATGGTGACGATCATCATCATCATGATCATGATCATGATCATGATCATCATCATAATCATTATGATCATCATCATGTTCATCATCATCGTCACATCATCATCATCGTCATGATCATCATCACGATCATCATAAGCATCATCATTATCATCATCATGATCATCATCATGATCATCATCATCATGATTTTCATCATCATGATCATGATCATCATCATCATGGTCATCATCATCATGATCATCATCATCATCATTATGATCATCATCATCATCATAATCATCATGATCATCGTCATCGTCATCATGATCATCATCAATATCATGATCATCGTCATATGATGATCATGATCATCATGGTCATCATCATGGTCATCATCAATATCATGATCATCGTCATCATGTTCATCATCAAGATCATCATGATCGTGATCATCATCATTATTAACAACATGATCATCATCGTCATCATTATCATAATCATGATCATCATCATCATTAATATCATCATCATATGATCATGATCATCATCATCATCAAGATCTTGATCATCATCATGATCGTGATCATGATCAAGATCATCATTATCGTCAATCATGATCATCATCATCATTATCATCATCATCATCATCATTATCATCATGATCATCATGATCATCTTGATCGTGATCATCAAGATCATCATATGATCATGATCATCATCTTCATGATCATTAAGATCATCATATGATCATGATCATCATCGTCATGGTCATCATCATCATCATCATGATCATCATCATCATCATAATGATCATGATCATGATCATGATCATCATTATTATCATCATTATCACCATTATTATCATCATTTTCATCATCAAGATCATCATCGTCATGGTCATGATAATCATCATCATTGTGATCATCATGATCATGATCATCGTTTTCATCATCATCATCATCATCATCATCATAATGATCATGATCATGATCATCATGATCATGATCATCAACATGATCATCGTCATCGTCATCATGATCATCATCATCATGATAATCTTTATGATCATGATCATGATCATCATCATCATTATGATCATAATGATCATGATGATGATCATCATGATGATAATGATCATCATGATCATCACCATCATTAATGTCGTCATCATCATCATCATCATCATCACCATCATCATTATAATTATCATCATGATCTTCATCATCATCATCATCATAATCATCATCATTATGATCATCATCATCATCATAATCGTCATCATCATCATCATCATAATCATCATCATTATGATCATGATCATTGTTATTATTATCATGATCATCAACATGATCATCATGATCATCATCATCATCATGATCATCATCATCATTAGCATCATCATGATCTTCATCATCGTGATTATCATCTTCATCATCATCATCATCATGGTCATCATAATCATGATCATCATTATCATAATCGTCGTCATCATAATCATCGTGATCATCATGATCATGATCCTGATCATGATCATCATCTTCATCATCATTATTATCATCATCATGATCATCATCATCATCATCATCATCAAGATCATTATCAACATCATTACGGTCATCATCATCATCATCATCACTATCATGATCATCATCATCATGGTCGTCATCATCATGATAATCATTATCAAGATCATTATCAACATCATGATAAGCATCATTATCATCATGATCATCATCATAATCATCATCACGATCATCAACATCATCTTCATCATGATCATGATCATCATCATCATCATAACCATCATCATCATCATGATCATGATCATCATCATCATCATCATTATCATGATCATCATCATCATCATAATCATCATGATTATCATCATCATATGATCATGATCATATGATCATGATAATCATCATCAGGGTCATCATCATCATCAAGATCTTGATCATCATCATGATCGCGATCATGAACAAGATCATCATTATCATCATGATCATGATCATGATCATCATCATCATCATAATGATCATCATCGTGATCATCATCATCATGGTTATCACCATCATGATCATGATCATCATCATCATGATCATGATCATTATCATCATCATCATCATCATCGTCATGTTTATCATCAAGATCATCATCAGCATCATCATTATCATCATCATCATGATTATCATCATCATCATCATGGTCATCATCATCATGATCATCATGATCATCATCATGATCATCATAATGATCATCATGATCATCTTCGTGATCATGATCACGATCATTATCATGATAATCATCATCATGATCATGGTCATCATCTATATCATAACCATCATGATCATGATCATCGTCATGATCATCATCATGATCTTCATGTTCATGATCATGATCAGTATCTTCATCATGACCATCATGATCATGATCATCATCTTTATCATGACCATCATGATCATTATGATCATCATAATCATCATCATCATGATCATCATAATCACGATCATCATCATGATCGTGATCATTATCTTCATCATGATCATGATCATAATCATCATGATCAGGATCATGATCATCATCATCGTGATCATGATCATAATCTTCATGATCATCTTCATGATGATCATCATCATCATCGTGATCCAGATCATCATCATCATGATCATCATCATCATTGTGATCATCATCATCATTGTCTTGATCATTATCATCATGATCATGATCGTTATGAGCTTCATTAGGATCATGATCATGATCATGATCATCATCATCATGGTAATCATCATCATCATGATGATAATGTTGATCTTGATCATCATCATCATAATGATCATCATCGTGATCACATCATAATCATGATTATGATGATCATCATCATCATAATGATCATCATCGTGATCATCATCATCATGATCATCACCATCATCATCATAATCATGATCGTCATCATTATCATTATGATCATGATCATCATCATCAACATGATCATCATCATCGTAGTCATCATTATCATCATCATCATGATCGTCATCTTCATCATTATCATTATGATCATGATCATTATGATCATCATCATCATCATCATGATCATCACCATCACGATCATGATCATCATAATGGACATAATCATAATCATCATGATCATCATGATCGTGATTATCATCATGATCAACATTGTTATCATCATCATCATCGTCATCATCATCTTCTTCATCATGATAATCATCATCATCATCATCATCATGATCGTCATCATGATGATCTCGATCATCATCAAGATCGTCATCATGATCATCATCATGATCATCATCGTAATGATCATCATTATCATTATCATCATCATGATCATCATCATATTAAACCGATTACACGTTCCCAAATAGCAAAGCAACAAATTTGACCTTTATATCATTGGGATGCCACAACTAACCAATATTGGAGCAAGCTTTCTAGAAAAAAAGTTATTTTTAGATTAGCTCTATTTCTTTAATGCTTTTTGCAAGAGCTTTTTTGGGCTGACTTGTGGCTCTTATTCTCTTTGCCATTCCCACAACATCTTTATCTTCTGTCCCTTTTTCTTTATATTCATTTACCTTTTATAATATTACATAGTTCGATCATCTTCATCATGATCATCATCGTGATCATCATGATCATCATCATGATCGTGATCATAATCATCATCATTATCATAATAATCATTATCGTGATCATCGTGAACATGATCATCATCATCATCACCATGATCATCATCATGACGATCATCATCATCTTGATCGTCATGATCATCATCATAATAATCATCATGATCATCATCATCATGATTATCATCATCATATGATCACGATCATCATCATCATTGTCATCATCATCATCATGATCAACATCATAATCTTCATCAAGATCATGATCATCATCACGATCTACATCATCATCGTCATGATCATCATCATCATAATCATCATCACGATCATCATCACCGTCTTCATCATGATTATCATCATCATCATCATCTTCATGATCATAATCATGATTATCATCATCATCATCGTCATGATCATCATCATCATCATCATCATGACCATCATGATCATGATCAGCATCATGATCATCATCATGATCGTCATGATCATAATCATCATCATGATCATGATCATCATCTTCATCATGACCATCATGATCATGGTCATGATCATGATCATCATGATCACGATCATCATCATTGTCTTCATCACGATCATCATGATCATCATCATCATCATCATCATGATCATCTTCATGATCATCATCATTATCATGATCATGATCATCGTTGTCATTATCATTATCATGATCATGATCATGTTCATCATCATCATCATCACTATCATGATCATCATCATCGTCATGATCGTCATCATCATCATGGTCATCATCATCATCATTACCATCATCACGATCATGACTATCATCATGATCATTGTGATCGTGATCATCATCATAATCATCATCATCGTGATCATCATGATCATGATGATCATCATCATCATGATCATCATGATCGTCATGATCATTATCATGATCATCATCATGATCATCATCATAATGATCATCATCATAATCATCACCATCATCATCATAATCATGATCATGATCATGATCATCATCATTATCATTATGATCATCATCATGATAATCATCATCATCGCATCATCTACATCATCATCATGATTATCATCATGATCAAGATCATGATGATGATGATGATCATAATCATAATCACAATCGTCATCATGATCATGATCATTATCTTCATCATGATGATGATCATGATCATCAAGATCAGGATCATGATCATCATCATGGTCATCATCATCATGATCATCATCATCATGATCGTCATCATCATCATCGTCATGATCATTATGATCATGAACATCATCATCACGATCATGATCATCATCATGAACATAATCATCACCGTGATCATCATAATGATCAACATCATTATAATCATCATCATCCTCATCATGATCATCATCATCTTCTTCATCATGATGATCATCATGATCATGATCATGATGATCACGATCATCATCATGATCATTATAATCATCATCATGATCATCATGATCATGATCATGATCATCATCATCGTGGTCATCATCATCATGATCATCATCATATCATGAGCATGATCATCATCAACATCATCATCATGGTCATCATCATCATCATCGTCATGATCATCATCATCACGATCATAAATGATGATGATCATGATCATGATCATGATCATGATCATCACCATCATCAGCATCATTACCATCATAATATTCATCATCATCATGACCAACATGATAATGATCAGCATCATGATCATCATGATCATAATCATAATCATGATCATGATCATCATATTCATCATGACCATCATGATCATGATCATGATCATCATGATCACGATCATCATCATTGTCTTCATCATCACCATCATGATGATGATCATCATCATCATCATCATGATCATCTTCAAGATCATCATCATTATCGTGATCATGATTATCGTCGTCATTATAATTATCATGATCATGATAATGTTCATCATCATCATCATCATGGTCATCATCATCACTATCATGATCATCATCATCATCATGATCGACGTCTTCATCATGATCATGATCATCATCATCATCACCATCATCACGATCATTACTATCATCATGATCATTGTGATCGTGATCATTATCGTAATCATCATCATCGTGATCATCATGATCATGATGATCATCATCATCATGATCATCATGATCGTCATGATCATTATCATGATCATCATCATCATGATTATCATCATATGATCACGATCATCATCATCATAAGAATCATGATCATCATGATGATCATGATCATCATTATCATCATAATGATCATCATCATCATGATCATCACCATCATCATCATGATCATGATCATGATCATCATCATTATCATTATGATCATCATCATGATCATCATCATCATCGCACCATCTTCATCATCATCATGATTATCATCATGATCATGATCATGATGATGATGATCATCATCATCATAATCACGATCGTCATCATGATCATGATCATTATCTTCATCATGATGATGATCATGATCATCAAGATCAGGATCATGATCATCATCATGGTCATCATCATCATGATCATCATCATCATGATCGTCATCATCATCATCGTCATGATCATTATGATCATGATCATCATCACGATCGTGATCTTCATCATGAACATAATCATCATCTTGATCATCATAATGATCAACATCATTATAATCATAATCATCCTCATCATGATCATCATCATCTTCTTCATCATGATGATCATCATCATCATCATGATGATCACGATCATTATCATGATCATTATAATCATCATCATGATCATCATCATCGTGGTCATCATCATCATGATCATCATCATATCATGTCCATGATCATCATCAACATCATCATCATGGTCATCATCATCATCATCGTCATGATCATCATCATCACGATCATGATCATCATAATCATGATCATTTTCATGATCATCATCATGATCATGATGATGATGATCATCATCATCATAATATTGATCATCATCATGACCATCATGATAATGATCAGCATCATGATCATCATGATCATAATCATCATCATGATCATGATCATCATATTCATCATGACCATCATGATCATGATCATGATCATCATGATCACGATCATCATCATTGTCTTCATCATCATCATCATTGTGATCGTGATCATCATCATCATCATCATTATGATCGTGATCATCATCATCATCATCATTATGATCATCATGATCATGATGATCATCATCATAATGATCATCATGATCGTGATCATCATCAGAATCATGATCATCATCATGATCATGATCATCATTATCATCATAATGATCATCATCATCATGATCATCACCATCATCATCATGATCATGATCATGATCATGATATCATCATCTTGATCATCATCATGATAGTGATCATCATTAGCATTGTCATCATCATGATCATCTTCATTATTATCATGGTCATAATCATCATGATCATAACAATCATCACAATCATCATCATCATCATCATCACGATCATCATGATCAGCATCATCATGAACAACATCATCACGATCATCATGATCATCATCATGATCATCATGATCAACATCATGATCGTGATCATAATCATCATCATCATCATAATCATGATAGTGATCATCATGATCATGATCATTATGATCTTCATCAAGATCATCATGATCATCATGATGATCATAATAATCATGATCATCATCATCATGATTATAATCATCATATGATCATGATAATCATCATCATGGTCATCATCATAATCATCATCATCATTATAATGATCATCATCATAATCATCATCATCATTATAATGATCATCATCGTGATCATCACCATCATCAACATCATCATCATGATCATCATCATGATCATGATCATCATCATTGTCGATATGATCATCGTCATCATCATCATGATCATGATGATGATAATTGTGACTATGATGATAATGATGATGCTGATGATGATCATGATGATGATGATGATATGATAATGATGATGACGATGATGATGATCATGTTGATGATGATGATCATGATCATAATGATAATGATGATGATGATGATGATGATCATGATGATGACGATGATGATGGTGATGGTGATGATGATCATTATGATGATGATGATCATGATGATAATGATGATCATGATGATGATCATGATAATCATGAAGATGATGATCATGAGGTTGATCATGATGATGATCACGATCATGATGATCATGATGATGATGATCATGATATTAATGATGATGATGATGATGACGATTATGATGATGATGATCATAATTATGATGACCATGATGATGATCATGATCTTGATCATGATGATGATGATGATCATGATGATGATAATGATGATGATGATCATGATGATGATTATGATGATGATGATGATCATAACGATGATGATGATGATCATGATCATGATCATAATGATAATGATGATGATCATGATGATGGTCTTGATTATGATGATGATGATGATGATCATGATGATGATGATCATCATCATGATGATCGTGATGATGATGATGATCATGATGATGATCATAATGATGATGATTATGATGATGATGATGATGATGATCATCATCATAATAATAATGATTATCATGATGATGATCATGATCATAATGATGATGATTATGATGATGATGATGATCATGATCATGATGATGATGATGATGATCATGATGATAATGATAATGATGATGGTGATGATGATGATGATGATGATGACATTGATGATGGTGATGATCACGATGATCATCATGATCTTGATGATGATCTTCATCATGATCATTATGGTCATGAAGATGATCTTGATGATGATGATCATGATTACGATGACAATGATGATCATGATCATGTTGATCATGATGATCATAATGATGATGATGATGATGATGATGGTGAATATGATGATCATGATCATGATGATCACGATGATGATGATTATCTTGACCATGACGAGATGATCTTGATGATGACAATCATGATAATAATGACCATGACGATGATGATCTTGATGATGACCATGACGATGATGATCATGATCATATGATAATGATAATCATGATGATGATGATCATAATGATGATAACGATGATCATGATCTTGATGATGATGATGATGATCATCA
>JAHCLQ010000544.1:0-2500 GCA_023678885.1 Pogostemon cablin | reverse complement strand
ACGATGATGATGATGATGACCATCATGATGATCATGATGATGATGATGATTATGATAATGATAATGATAATCATGATGATGACGATGATAACGTTGATGATGATGATGATTATAATCATGATGATGATGACCATGATGATGATCATGAGGATGATGATCGTGATGATGCCGATGATCATGATGATGATGATGATAATAATCATGATGATGATGATGATCATGAACATGAAGATGATCATGATGATGATGATCATGATGAAGATGATGATGACAATGTTGATGATCATGACAATGACGATCACGATGATGATCATTATGATGATGATAATGATGATGATTATGATGAAGATAATGATGATGATGATGATGATAATGATGATGATGATGATCATTATGATGATGATGATGATGTTGATAATGATGATCATGATGATGATGACCATGATGATGATCATCATGATCATGATGATTATTATCATGATAATGATCATGATGATCATCAAAATGATGATGATCATGTGATGATCATGATGATGATGATGATGATGATGACGATCATGATGATGATGATCATGATTATGATGACCATGATGATGATGATGACAATCACGATGATTATGATCATGATGATGATAATGATTATGATCATCATGATGTTGATGATGATTATCATGATGATAATCATGACGATGATGATGATGATCAAGATCATAATGATGATGATGATTATCATAATTATGAAGATCATGATCATAATGATGATGATGATGATCATGATGATCATGATGATAATGATGATGATCATGATGATGATCATGATCATGATGAGGAACATGATGATGATGATGATTATGATGATGATTATAATTATCATATGATGATGATAATCATGATGATGATGATGGTGATCATGACCGTGATGATGATGATTATGATCACGATGATGATGATGATGATCATGATCGTGATGATGATGATGATGATGATGATAATGATGATGATGATGGTCATGATAATGATGATGATGATGATGATGATCATTATGATGATGATGATGATGATCATGATCATGATGATCATGAAGTTGATCATGATGATGATCACGATCATGATAATCATGATGATGATCATGATGATGATGATCATGATATTGATGATGATGATGATGATGTTGACAATCATGATGATGATCATGATTATGATGACATATGATGATGATCATGATCATGATGATGATTATCACGATGATGATGATCATGATGATGATGATGATTATGCTGATGATCATGATGATGATTATGACGATGATGATCATGATTATGATTATAATGATGATGATCATGATGATGATGATCATGATGATGATCATGAACATGATGAAGATGGTCATGATCATGATGATGATGATGATGATGATGGTGATGATGATGATGATGATGATGATGATCATGATGATAATGATGATCATGATGAAGATGACCATGATGATGATGATCATCATGATCATAATGATCATCATGATGATCATGATCATCGTCATCATGATCATGATCATGAAGATGATGATGACGATGATGATCATGAGGTTGATCATGATGATGATCACGATCATGATGATCATGATATTTATGATGGTGATGATGGTGATGATTATGATAATAATGATGATCATGATGATGATGATGATCATCATCATCATGATGATGATGATCATAATTATGTTGACCATGATGATGATGATGATCACGATTATGATAATCACGATGATGATGATCATGATGATGATAATGATGATGATGATGATCATCATCATCATGATCATAATGATGATGATCATTATCTTAATGATAATGATGATGATGATGATGATGATGGTGATGAAGATTAAGATGATAATGATAATGATGATGATCATGATGATCATGATGATGATCTTGATAATGATAATCACGATGATGATGATGATCATGATGATGATGATGATCATGATGATGATGATGATTATGATGATGATAATCATGATGATGACGAAGATCATGATGATGATGGTGATGATGATGACCATGATGATGATGATCATGATGATCATCATGATCATAATGATGATGATGATGATGATGATGATCATCATCATCATCATGTTGATGATCGTGATCATGATGATGATGATGACCATCATGATGATCATGATGATGATGATGATTATGATGATGATAATCATGATGATGACGATGATCATGATGATGATGATGATAATAATCATGATGATGATGACCATGATGATGATGATCGTGATGATGACGATGATCATGATGATGGTCATGATGATCTTCATCATCATGATAATGATGATGATCGTGAAGATGATCATGATGATGATAATCACGATGATGATGATCATGATGATGATAATCACGATGATCATCATGATGTTGATGATGATTATCATGATGATAATCATGACGATGATGATGATGATGACCAAAATCATAATGATGAT
>JAHCLQ010000543.1:0-60376 GCA_023678885.1 Pogostemon cablin | reverse complement strand
CATGATGATCATGATGATAATCATGATGTTGATGATGATGATGATCATCATCATCATGATCATGATGAAGAAGAAGATGATGATGATGATCATGATGATGATCGTGATGATGATTATGATGATTATCATCAAGATGATGATTTTGATGATGATGATCATGATGATGATGATCACGATAATGATGATCATGATGACGATGACTATGACGATGATGACCATGATGATGATGATCATGATCACGATGATGATGATAATGACGATGATGATGATCATTATTATGATCACGATCATGATGATGATGACGATCACGATATTGATGATGATGATCATGATGTTCATGATGATGATGATGGTGATGATGATGGTGATGATGATCATGATGATAATGATGACGATCATGATGATCATGATGATGATGATGGTCATGATATGATGATGATCATGATGATGACCATGATGATGATGATCAATGATCATGATGATGATCATGATGACGATCGTGATCATCATGATCATCATGATCATCATGATGATGATCATCATGATGAAGAAGATGATGATGATCATGATGATGATAATGATGATGAGGATAATGGTGATTATAATGATGTTGATCATTATGATGATCACGATGATGATTATGTTCATGATGATGATCATGATTGTGATGGTGATGATCGTGATCATAATGATCATGACGATCTTGATGATGATGATCATGATGATGATGACCATAATGATGATGATCATGATCCTGATCATGATGATCGTGATCATGATCATAATGAAGATAATGATCATGATCATGATTACGATCGTGATTATGATGATGATCATCATCATAATGATGATCATGATCATGATGATAATAATGATGTTGATGAAGATGATGCGATGAAGATCAAGATCATGATCATGATCATAATGATAATGATGATGATCATGATCATGATGATGATCATGATTCTGATGATGATGATGATCATGATCATATGATGATGATAATCATGATGATAATGATCATGATGATTGTGATCATCATCATCATGATGATGATCATGATAATGATCATAACGATCATGATGATCGTGATGATGATGATGATCATCATGACGATCATGATGATCGTGATGATGATGATGATGATCATGACGATCATGATGATCATGATGATGATGATCATCATGATCATGATGATCACGTTGATGATGATGATGATGATCACGATCACAATAATCATGATGATAGTCATGATCGTGATGATGGTGATGATGATGATGATGACCATAATAATGACGACAATCATGATGATGATGATGATCATGATAGTGATGATGATGACCATGATGATGATGATGATGAACATGATCACGATCATGATAATGATAATGACAACGATGATCATGATCACGATAATGATGATGATCATGAAGATGATCATGATGATCATGATGATGATCATGATCATGATGATCATGATGAAGACAATGATGATGATCGTGATCATGATTATCATGATCATCATGATCATGATCATGATGGTCATGATGAAGATTATGATCACGATGATGATGATGACGATGAAGATCATGGTCATGACCATCATGATCATCATGATCATGATCATGAAAATAATTATGATGATGATGACCATCATGATCATCATGATCATGATCATGAAAATGATCATGATGATGATGATGAAGATCGTGATGATGATGATCATGACGATGATGATGATGACCATGATGATGTTGATGATGATCATGGTCATGATATGATGATGATCATGATGATAATGACCATGATGATGATGATCATGATCATGATCATGATGATTATGATGATGATAATGATGATGAGGATGATGATGATTATAATGATGTTGATCATTATGATGACCACGACGATGATTATGTTCATGATGATGATCATGATCGTGATGATGATGATCATGATCATAATGATCATGACAATGATGATGATGATGATCATGGTGATGATGATCATAATCATGATGATGACGATGATGATCATGATCGTGATGATGATGATGATCATCATCATCATAATGATTATGATCATGATTATAATGATGATGACGATCATGATATTGATGATGATGATCATGATGATGATGATCATCATGATCATGATGTTCATGATGATGATGGTCATGATGATGGTGATGATGATCATGATGATAATGATGATGACCATGATGATGATGATGGTCATGATATGATGATGAACATGATGACGATGACCATGATATGATGATCATGATCATTATCACGATGATCGTGATAATGATCATGATGATGATCGTGATCATGATCATGATGTTGTTGTTCATCATGATGAAGAAGAAGAAGATGATGATGATTATGATGATGATAATGATGATGATGATGATGATGATTATGATCACGATCATGACGATCATGATGGTGATCATGATCGTGATGATCATGATCGAGATGATGATGATGATTACGATAATAATGATCATGATGATGATGTTCATGATCACGATGATGATGATCATTATTATGATCACGATCATGATGATGATGACGATCACGATATTGATGATGATGATCATGATGTTGATGATGATGGTCATGATGATGGTGATGATGATCATGATGATAATGATGATGATCATGATGATCATGATGATGATGATGGTCATGATAGGATGATGATCATGATGATGACCATGATGATGATGATCAATGATCATGATGATGATCATGATGATGATCGTGATCATCATGATCATGATCATCATGATGAAGAAGATGATGATGATCATCATGACGATCATGATGATCGTGATGATGATGATGATGATCATGACGATTATGATGATCATGATGATGATGATCATCATGATCATGATGATCATGATGATGATGATGATGATCACGATCACAATGATCATGATGATAGTCATGATCGTGATGATGGTGATAATGATGATGATGACCATGATGATGACGACAATCATGATGATGATGATGATCATGATAGTGATGATGATGACCATGATGATGATGATGATGAACATGATCACGATCATGATAATGATAATGACAACGATGATCATGATCACGATAATGATGATGATCATGAAGATGATCATGATGATGATGATGATGATCATGATGATCATGATGAAGACAATGATGATGATCGTGATCATGATGATCATGATCATCATGATCATGATCATGATGGTCATGATGAAGATGATGATCACGATGATGATGATGATGATGAAGATCATGGTCATGACCATCATGATCATCATGATCACGATCATGAAAATGATCATGATGATGATGACCATCATGATCATCATGATCATGATCATGAAAATGATCATGATGATGATGATGATGAAGATCGTGATGATGATCATCATGACGAAGATGATGATGACCATGATGATGATGTTGATGATGATCATGGTCATGATATGATGATGATCATGATGATAATGACCATGATGATGATGATCATGATCATGATCATGATGATCATGATGATGATAATGATGATGAGGATGATGATGATTATAATGATGTTGATCATTATGATGACCACGACGATGATTATGTTCATGATGATGATCATGATGACGATCATGGTGATGATGATCATGATTGTGATGATGATCATAATCATGATGATGACGATGATGATCATGATCGTGATGATGATGATGATCATGATGATGACGATCATCATGATCATGATTTCATGATGATGATGGTCATGATGATGGTGATGATGATCATGATTATAATGATGATGACCATGATGATGATGATGGTCATGATATGATGATGAACATGATGACGATGACCATGATATGATGATCATGATCATTATCACGATGATCGTGATAATGATCATTATGATGATCGTGATCATGATCATGATGTTGTTGATCATCATGATGAAGAAGAAGATGATGATGATGATTATGATGATGATAATGATGATGATGATGATGATGATGATGATGATGATGATGATTATGATCACGATCATGACGATCATGATGGTGATCATGATCGTGATGATCATGATCGAGATGATGATGATGATTACGATAATAATGATCATGATGATGATGTTCATGATCACGATGATGATGATAATAACGATGAAGATGATCATTATTATGATCACGATCATGATGATGATGACGATCACGATATTGATGATGATCATGATGTTGATGATGATGGTCATGATGATGGTGATGATGATCATGATAATAATGATGATGATCATGATGATCATGATGATGATGATGGTCATGATAGGATGATGATCATGATGATGACCATGATGATGATGATCAATGATCATGATGATGATCATGATGATGATCGTGATCATCATGATCATGATCATGATGATCATCATGATGAAGAAGATGATGATGATCATGATGATGATAATGATGATGAGGATGATGATGATTATAATGATGTTGATCATTAAGATGATCACGATGATGATTATGTTCATGATGATGATCATGATCATGATGATGATGATCATTATCATAATGATCATGACGATGATGATGATGATGATCATGATAATGATGATCATGATCCTAGTCATGATGATCATGATCCTAGTCATGATGATCATGATCATGATCATAATGAAGATAATGATCATGATCACGATGACGATCGTGATTATGATGATGATGATCATCATCATCATGATCATGATCATGATGATAATCATGATGTTGATGAAGATGATGCGATGATGATGATGATCATGATCATGATCATAAAGATAATGATGATGATCATGATCATGATCATGATCATGATGATGATGGTGATGATCATGATCATGATGATCATTATGATGATCATGATTCTGATGATGATTATGATGATCATGATCATATGATAATGATAATAATGATGATACTGATCATGATGATTATGATCATCATCATCATGATGATGTTCATGATAATGATCATGACGATCATGATGATCATGATGATGATCATGATCATGATCATGACGATCATGATGATGATGATCATCATGATCATGATGATCACGATGATGATGATGATGATCATCACGATCACAATGATCATGATGATAGTCATGATCGTGATGATGGTGATGATGATGATGATGACCATGTTGATGACGATGATCATGATGATGATGATGATCATGATAGTGATGATGATGACCATGATGATGATGATGATGAACATGATCACGATCATGATAATGGAAATGACGACGATGATCATGATCACGATAATGATGATGATCATGAAGATTATCATGATGATGATGATGATGATCATGATGATCATGATGAAGACAATGATGATGATCGTGATCACGATGATCATGATCATGATGGTCATGATGAAGATGATGATCATGATCATGATGATGATTATGATCATGATAATCATGATGATGATCATGATGCTGATCATGATCATGATGGTCATGATGATGATGATGATCATCATGATCATGATGATGATCATGATCATGATGATGATTATGAAAATGATCATGATGATGATGATGATCGTAATGATGATGATGATCATGACGATGACGATGATGATGACCATGATGATGATGTTGGTGATGATCATGGTCATGATATGATGATGATCATGATGATGATGACCATGATGATGATAATGATCATGATGATCATGATGATCATGATAATGATGATCATCATGATCATGATGACGATGATCATCATGATGAAGAAGATGATGATGATCATGATGATGATAATGATGATGAGGATGATGATGATTATAATGATGTTGATCATTATGATGATCATGAAGATGATTATTTTCATGATGATGATGATCACGATCATCGTGATGATGATAATCATGATCATAATGATCATGACGATGATGATGATGACGATCATGGTGATGATGATCATGATTGTGATGATGATCATAATCATGATGATCGCGATGATGATCATGATCGTGATGATGATGATGATCATCATCATCATAATGGTTATGATCGCGATTATAATGATGATTACGATCATGATATTGATGATGATCATCAAGATCATGATGTTCATGATGATGATGGTCATGATGATGGTGATGATGATCATGATGATAATGATGATGACCATGATGATGATGATGGTCATGATATGATGATGATCATGATGACGATGACCATGATATAATGATCATGATGATCATGATAATGATCATAATGATGATCGTGATCATGATCATGATGTTGTTGATCATCATGATGAAGAAGAAGATGATGATGATGATCATGATGATGATAACGATCATGATGATGATGATGATGATAATGATCAAGATGATGATCATTATGATCACGATCATGATGATCATGATGGTGATCATGATCGTGATGATCATGATCGTGATGATGATGATGATGATTACGATAATAATGATCATGATGATTATGATGATGACGATCATGGTGATGATGACCATGATGATGATAATCATGATAATGATAATGTTGATGATTATGATGATGTTGGTGATGATGGTGATGATGATGATCATGATGATTATCATTATAATGATGATGATGATTATGATGATGATCATTATAATGATGATGATGATTATGATGATGATCATGATCATTATGATCATGATGATGATCATGATGATGACCATGATGATGATTATCATGATTATATGATGATTATAATCATGACGATGATGATCATGATTATTATAATCATCATGATGATCATCATGATGATCATGACGATCATGATGATGATGATCATGATGAAGATCATAACGATTATGATCATGATGATCACGATCATGATTATGATGATTATGATGATGATGATTATGATCACGATCATGATGATGATAATGATGATGATCATGAGGATGATCATGATGATGATCGATGATGATAATCATGATAATGATAATCATGATGATTATCATGACGATGATGATGATGACCATGATGATGATGATGATGATGATGACCATGATGATCATGATGATAATCATGATGATGATGATGATGATGATCATGATCATCATGATCATGATGAAGAAGATGATGATGATGATGATCGTGATGATGATTATGATGATGATCATGATGATGATGATTTTGATCATGATGATGATCATTATGATCATGATGATAATGATCACGATGATGATGATCATGATGACGATGACAATGACGATGATGACCATGATGATGATGATCATGATCATGATGATGATGATAATGACGATGATGATGATCATTATTATGATCACGATCATGATGATGATGACGATCATGATGTTGATGATGATGATCATGATGTTCAAGATGATGATGATGATGGTCAGGATGATGGTGATGATGATCATGATGATAACGATGTTGATCATGATGATCACGATGATGATGATGGTCATGATATGATGATGATCATGATGATGACCATGATGATGATGATAAATGATCATAACGACGATCGTGATCATCATGATCATCATGATGATCATCATCATGATGACGAAGATGATGATGATCATGATGATGATAATGATGATAAGGATGATGATGATTATAATGATGTTGATCATTATGATGATCACGATGGTGATTATGTTCATGATGATGATCATGATCGTGATGATGATGATCATGATCATAATGATCATGACGATGATGATGATGACGATCGTGATGATGATGATCATGATCATGATCATAATGAAGATAATGATCATGATCATGATGACGATCATGATTATGATGATGATCATCATCATCATCATGATCATGATCTTGATGATAATCATGATGATGATGAAGATGATGCGATGATGATGATCATGATCATGATCATAATGATAATGATGATGATCCTGTTCATGATCATGATCATGATGATGATGGTGATGATCATGATGATGATGATCATTATGATGATAATGATGATCATGATCATGATGATGATGATGATGATGATCATGATCATGACGATGATGATGATGACGATGATGATCATGATGATCATGATCATGATCATGATGAAGATAATGATCATGATCATGATGACGATCATGATTATGATGATCATCATCATCATCATGATCATGATCATGATGATGATGGTGATGATCATGATGATGATGATCATTATGATGATAATGATGATCATGATCATGATGATGATCATGATTCTGATGATGATGATGATCATGATCATATGATGATGATAATCATGATGATGATGATCATGATGATTGTGGTCATCATCATCATGACGATGATCATGATAATGATCATGACGATCATGATGATCATGATGATGATGATCATCATGATCATGATGATCACGATGATGATGATGATGATGATCACGATCACAATGATCATGATGATAGTCATGATCGTGATGATGGTGATAATGATGATGACGACAATCATGATGATGGTGATGATCATGATAGTGATGATGATGAACATGATCATGATCATGATAATGATAATGACGACAATAATCATGATCACGATAATGATGATGATCATGAAGATGATCATGATGCTAATGATGATGATGATCATGATGATCATGATGAAGACAATGATGATGATCGTGATCATGATGATCATGATGAAGACAATGATGATGATCGTGATCATGATGATCATGATCATGATCATGATGGTCATGATGAAGATGATAATCATGATCATGATGATAATTATGATCATGATGATCATGATGCTGATTATGATCATGATGGTCATGATGATGATGAATATGATGATGATGATGATCATCATTATCATCATCATCATCATCATGATCATGATGATGATTATGAAAATGATGATGATGATGATGATGATGATCGTGATGATGATCATGACGATGATGATGACCACGATGATGATGTTGATGATGATCATGGTCATGATATGATGATGATCATGATGATGATGACCATGATGATCATGATCATCATGATCATGATCATCCTCATCATTATCATCATCATGATCATCATCATCTTCTTCATCATGATGATCATCATCATGATGATCATGATGATCATGATCATGATCATGATCATCATGATCATCATGATGATGATCATCATGATGAAGAAGATGATGATGATCATGATGATGATAATGATGAGGATGATGATGATTATAATGATGTTGATCATTATGATGATCACGATGATGATTATGTTCATGATGATGATCATGATCGTGATGATGATGATCATTATCATAACGATCATGACGATGATGATGATGACGATCATGATGATGATGATTATGGTGATGATGACCATGATGATGATGATCATGATCATGATCATGATGAAGATAATGATCATTATCATGATGACGATCATGATTATGATGATGATCATCATCATCATGATCATGATCATGATGATGATGGTGATGATCATGATGATGATGATCATTATGATGATAATGATGATCATGATCATGATGATGATGATCATGATCATATGATGATGATAATCATGATGATGATGATCATGATGATTGTGGTCATCATCATCATGATGATGATCATGATAATGATCATGACGATCATGATGATGATGATGATCATCATCATGATCATGTTGATCACGATGATGATGATGATGATGATCACGATCACAATGATCATGATGATAGTCATGATCGTGATGATGGTGATAATGATGATGATAACCATGATGATGACGACAATCATGATGATGGTGATGATCATGATAGTGATGATGATGAACATGATCATGATCAAGATAATGATAATGACGACGATAATCATGATCACGATAATGATGATGATCATGAAGATGATCATGATGATGATAATGATGATGATCATGATGATCATGATGAAGACAATGATGATGATCGTGATCATGATGATCATGATCATGATTATGATGGTCATGATGAAGATGATAATCATGATCATGATGATGATTATGATCATGATGATCATGATGTTGATCATGATCATGATGGTCATGATGATGATGAATATGATGATGATCATGATGATGATGATGATGATCATCATCATCATCATGATCATGATGATGATTATGAAAATGATGATGATGATGATGATCGTGATGATGATCATGACGATGATGATGACCATGATGATGATGTTGATGATGATCATGGTCATGATATGATGATGATCATGATGATGATGACCATCATGATGAAGAAGTTGATGATGATCATGATGATGATAATGATGAGGATGATGATGATTATAATGATGTTGAACATTATGATGATCACGGTCATGATTATGTTCATGATGATGATCATGATCGTGATGATGATGATCATTATCATAATGATCATGACGATGATGATGACGATCATGATGATGATGATTATGATGATGATGACCATGATGATGATGATCATGATCATGATCATGATGAAGATAATGATCATGATCATGATGACGATCATGATTATGATGATCATCATCATCATCATGATCATGATCATGATGATGATGGTGATGATCATGATGATGATGATCATTATGATGATAATGATGATCATGATCATGATGATGATCATGATTTTGATGATGATCATGATCATGATCATATGATGATGATAATCATGATGATGATGATCATGATGATTGTGGTCATCATCATCATGATGATGATCGTGATAATGATCATGACGATCATGATGATGATGATGATCGTGATCACAATGATGATGATGATCATGATGATGATGATGATGTTGATGATGATCATGAAGATGATGATGATGATGATGATGATGATGATGATGATCGTGATGATTATTATGATGATGATCATGACAATGATGATGTTGATTGTGATGATGATCATGATATTGATGAAGATTATGATGTTGATCATGATGATGATCATGATGATGATGATGACAATGAAGATGTTGATCGTGATCATATGATGATGATAATCATGATGATGATGATCATGATGATGATTATCATGATGATGATCATGACGATCATGATGATCATAATGATGATGATTATGGTGATGATGATGATGATCATGTTCACAATGATCACGATCATGATTATTATGATGATGATGATGATTATGATCACGATCATGATGATGATCATAATGATCATGATGATGATCATGATGATGATGATCGAACTATGCAATATTATAAAAGGTAAATGAAAATAAAGAAAAGGGGACAGAAGATAAAGATGTGGTGGGAATGGAAAAGAGAAAAAGAGCCACAAGTCGGCCCAAAAAACCTCTTCAAAAAGCATTAAAGAAATAGACCTAATCTATAAATAACTTTTTTTTCTTAGGAAGCTTGCTCCAATATTGGTTATTTGTGGCATCCCAATGATCTAAAGGTCGAATCTGTTGCTTTGCAATTTGGGAACGTGTAATCGGTTTAATATGATGATGATCATGATGATGATAATGATAATGATTATCATTACGATGATGATCATGATGACGATCTTGATGATGATCGTGATCATCATGATTACGATCATGATCATGATGATGATGATTATCATCATGATGAAGAAGATGATGATGATGATGATGATGATGATGATAATGATGTTGATCATGATGATAATCACGATCATGATGATCCTGATGATGATCATAATGATGATGATTATGTCCATTATGATGATCATGATCATGAGGATAATGATCATGATGATGATGACGATGATGATCATGATGATCATGATCATAATGATCATGATGATGATGACGATGATGATGATCATGTTGATGATGATGATCATGATCATAATGATAATGATGATAACATGATCATGATGATGATGATCATGATGATGTTATGATGATGATGATGATCATAATCATGATTATGATGTGATCACGATGATGATCATTATGATAATGATCATGATAATGATGATGATAATCATGATGATAATTATGATAATGATCATGATAATGATGATGATGATCATGACGATCACGATGATGATCACGATCACAATGATGATGATGACGATCATGATGATGATGATCTAGATCACGATTATGACGATGATGATCATGAAGATGATCATGAAGATGATGATCATGATCGTGATAATGATGATCATGATCATGATCATGATGAAGATAATGATCATGATCATGATGATGGTCATGATGATGATTATGATGATCATAATGATCATGATGGTCATGATAAAGATGATGATCATGATCATGATGGTCATGATGAAGATGTTGATCATGATCATGATCATGAAGATCATGATTATGATCATGATCATGATGGTTATGATGTAGTTGATGATCATGATCATGATGATGATGATCATGATAATGATCATGATCATGATCACAAAGATGATCATGATCATGATCACGAAGATGATCATGATGATGATTATGATGATCATTATGATGATCATGATGATGATGATGATCGTGATGAAGCTCATAACGATCATGATCATGATGATAATAATCATGATAATGATGATGATGATCATGACGATCACGATGATGATCACGATCACAATGATGATGATGATCATGATGATGATGACGATCATGATGATGATGATCTGGATCACGATTATGACGATGATGATCATTATCACGATCATGATCATGATGAAGATAATGATCATGATCATGATGATGATCATGATTATGATGATCATGATGATGATTATGATGATCGTAATGATCATGATGGTTATGATAAAGATGATGATCATGATCATGATGGTCATGATGAAGATGCTGATCATGATCATGATCATGAAGATCATGATGATGATCATGACGATGATCATGATCATGATGGTTATGATGTAGATGATGATCATGATCATGACGATGATCATGATCATGATGGTTATGATGTAGATGATGATCATGATCATGATGGTTATGATGTAGATGATGATCATGATCATGATGATGATGATCATGATAATGATCATGATCATGATCACGAAGATGATCATGATCATGATCACGAAGATGATCATGATGATGATTATGATGATCATTATGATGATCATGATGATGATGACCATGATGATGATGATCATGATCATGATCATGATAATCATGATGATGATGATAATGATGATGCTGATGATGATCATGATGATAAACATGAAGATGATGATGATGATGATAATGATCATGATCATGATGATGATGATCATGATGACGATGGTGATAACCATGATGAAGATGATCACGATGATGATCATTATGATGATGATCATGATCATGATCATGATCATGATTATGATGATAATGATGATCTTGATCATGATCGCGATCATGATGATGATCAAGATCTTGATGATGATGACGACCATGATGATGATTATCATGATCATATGATGATGATAATCATGATGATTATGATCATGATCATATGATGTTGATAATCATGATGATTATAATGATGATGATGATGATGATGATGATCATCATGATTATGATGATGGTCATAATGATGATTATGATCATGATCATGATGAAGATGATGATGATGATCGTGATGATGATTATGATGATGATCATGTGATAATGATCTTGATAATGATTATCATGATGATGACGACCATGATGATGATGATCATGATAGTGATGATGACGATTATGATGATGATGATCATGATTATGATGACCATGATGATGATAATGATGAAGATGATAATCACGATGATGATGATCATGATGATGCTAATGATGATGATGATCATGATGATGATGATGATGATCATGTTGATGATCATGATAATAATAACGATGATCATGATCATAATGATGATTATGATGATGATGATGATGATCATGATGATGATGATGAAGATCATGATGATGATGATGATGATGATGGTGATGATGATGATGATGATGACAGTAATGATGGTGATGATCATGATGATCATCATGATCATGATGATCATCATCATGATCATTATGATCATAATGATGAAGATGATCATGATGATGATCATAAAGATGATCATGATGACGATGACGATGATCAAGTTGGTGATCATTATCATGATGATCATGATGATGATCATTATGATGATGATGATGATGAAAACGATGATAATGATCATGATGATCATGATGATGATGATTATCATGACCATGACGATGATGATCTTGATGATGAAAATGATGATAATAATGATGATAATAATGATGATCATGATCATGATCATGATCATTATGATGATGATGATGATGACGACGATGACCATGACAATGATGATCATGATCATATGATGATCTTGATGATCATGAATATGATGATGACGATGATGATCATGATGTTAATCATGATGATGATCACGATCATGATGATCATGATGATGATGATGATAATGATGATGATGATCATGATGATCATGATCATGATTATGACGACAATGATGATCTTGATCATGATCACGATCATGATGATGATCAAGATCTTGATGATAATGATGACCATGGTTATGATGATCATGATCATATGATGATGATGATCATGATGATTATGATCATGATCATGATCATATGATGATGATAATCATCATGATTATGATGATGATGATCATCATGATAATGATGATTATGAAATGATGATGAAGATCATAACTATAATGATAATGATGATGATCATGACAATGATAATGATGATGATGATGATAATTATCATGATGATGATGATGATGATGATGATGATGATGATGATGATCATGATCATGATGATCACGATGATTACGATGATGACAATTATGATGATGATTATCATGATTATGATGACCATGATGATGATGATGAAAATGATAATCACGATGATGATGATCATGATGATGCTAATGATGATGATGATCAAGATGATGATGATGATCATCATCATCATGTTGATGATCATGACGATAAAAATGATGATTATGATGATGATGATCACGATCACGATGAACATGATGATCATGATTATGATGATTATGTCCATTATGATGATCATGATCGTGATGGTGATGATCATAATGATGATGACGATGTTGATCATGATGATCATGATCATAATGATCATGATGATGATAATGACGATCATGATGATAATGACCGTGATGAAAATGATCATTATCATGATGATGATAATCATAACGATGATGATAATGATTATGCTGATATGATCATGACGATGATGATGATGTGATGATGATGATCATGATCATGTTGATGATGATGATCATGATCATAATGATAATGATAATGATGATGATCATGATGATGATGGTGATGATCATTATGATGATGATGATAATCATGATCATGATCATTATTATGATGTGATCACGATGGTGATCATCATGATAATGATCATGATTATGATGATAATGTTGATCTTGAACATGATCATGATCATGATGATGATGATTACAATGATGATGATGATCATGATCTATGATGATGGTAATCATGATGATGATGACCATGATCATCATCATGATGATGATGATGATCATGATGATGATCATGATGATGATGACGATCATGATCATGATGATAGTGATCATGATAATGATGATGATGATGATCACGATCATGATGATCACGATGATTATGATCACTATCACAATGAACATGATCGTGATGATGGTGATGAGGATCATGATGAAGATGATGATTACCATGATGATGACGATCATGATGATTATGATTTGGATCACGATGATAATGATGATGATCATGAAGATGATCATGAAGATGATGATCATGATCACGATGATGATGATCATGATCCTGATCATGATGATCATGATCATGATCATGATGAAGATAATAATTCTGATCATGATGATGATCGTGATTATGATGATCATGATGGTCATGATGAAGATGCTGATCATGATCATGATCACGAAGATCATGATGACGATGATCATGATGATGATCATGACGATGATCATGATCATGATGGTTATGATGTAGATGATGATCATGATCATGATGATGATGATCATAATAATGATCATGATCATGATCATGATAATGATCACAATGATGATGATGATGATGATCACGATCACGATGATAATGATGATCATGATGATGATGATTATGTCCATTAAGATGATCATGATCATGATGGTGATGATCATGTTGATAATGACGATGATGATCATGATGATCATGATCATAATGATCATTATGATGATGATGACGATCATGATGATGATGACCGTGATGATGATGATCATTATCATGATGATGATAATCATGACGATGATGATAATGATGATCATGATGATGATGATGATGGTGATGATGATGATGATGATGACGATCGTGATTATGATGATGATGATCATGATGACGATGGTGATAACCATGATGAAGATGATCACGATGATGATCATTATGATGATGATCATGATCATGATCATGATCATGATCATGATCATGATCATGATTATGATGATAATGATGATCTTGATCATGATCGCGATCATGATGATGATCAAGATCTTGATGATGATGATGACCATGATGATGATTATCATGATCATATGATGATGATAATCATGATGATTATGATCATGATCATATGATGATGATAATCATGATGATTATAATGATGATGATGATGATGATCATGATCATGATTATGATGATGGTCATAATGATGATGATGATCATGATCATGATGAAGATGATGATGATGATCGTGATGATGATTGTGATGATGATCATGTGATAATGATCTTGATAATGATTATCATGATGATGACGACCATGATGATGATGATCATGATAGTGATGATGACGATTATGATGATGATAATCATGATTATGATGACCATGATGATGATGATGATGAAGATGATAATCACGATGATGATGATCATGATGATGCTAATGATGATGATGATGATGATGATGATCATGTTGATGATCATGATAATAATAACGATGATGATGATCATAATGATGATTATGATGATGATGATGATGATCATGATGATGATGATGAAGATCATGATGATGATGATGATGATGATGATGATGATGATGATGATGACAGTAATGATGGTGATGATCATGATGATCATCATGATCATGATGATCATCATCATGATCATTATGATCATAATGATGAAGATGATCATGATGATGATCATAAAGATGATCATGATGATGATGATCATGATGACGATGACGATGATCAAGTTGATGATCATTATCATGATGATCATGATGATGATCATTATGATGATGATGATGATGAAAACGATGATAATGATCATGATGATCATGATGATGATGATTATCATGACCATGACGATGATGATCTTGATGATGAAAATGTTGATAATAATGATGATAATAATGATGATCATGATCATGATCATGATCATTATGATGATGATGATGATGATGATGATGATGACGACGATGACCACGACGATGATGATCATGATCATATGATGATCTTGATGATCATGAATATGATGATGACGATGATGATCATGATGTTAATCATGATGATGATCACGATCATGATGATCATGATGATGATGATGATAATGATGATGATGATCATGATGATCATGATCATGATTATGACGACAATGATGATCTTGATCATGATCACGATCATGATGATGATCAAGATCTTGATGATAATGATGACCATGGTTATGATGATCATGATCATATGATGATGATGATCATGATGATTATGATCATGATCATATGATGATGATAATCATGATGATTATGATGATGATGATCATCATGATAATGATGATTATGAAATGATGATGAAGATCATAACTATAATGATAATGATGATGATCATGACAATGATAATGATGATGATGATCATCATTATCATGATGATGATGATGATGATGATGATGATGATCATGATCATGATGATCACGATGATTACGATGATGACAATTATGATGATGATTATCATGATTATGATGACCATGATGATGATGATGAAAATGATAATCACGATGATGATGATCATGATGATGCTAATGATGATGATGATCAAGATGATGATGATGATCATCATCATCATGTTGATGATCATGACGATAAAAATGATGATTATGATGATGATGATCACGATCACGATGAACATGATGATCATGATTATGATGATTATGTCCATTATGATGATCATGATCGTGATGGTGATGATCATAATGATGATGACGATGTTGATCATGATGATCATGATCATAATGATCATGATGATGATAATGACGATCATGATGATGATGACCGTGATGAAAATGATCATTATCATGATGATGATAATCATAACGATGATGATAATGATTATGCTGATATGATCATGACGATGATGATGATGTGATGATGATGATCATGATCATGTTGATGATGATGATCATGATCATAATGATAATGATAATGATGATGATCATGATGATGATGGTGATGATCATTATGATGATGATGATAATCATGATCATGATCATTATTATGATGTGATCACGATGGTGATCATCATGATAATGATCATGATTATGATGATAATGTTGATCTTGAACATGATCATGATCATGATGATGATGATTACAATGATGATGATGATCATGATCTATGATGATGGTAATCATGATGATGACGACCATGATCATCATCATCATGATGATGATGATCATGATGATGATCATGATGATGATGACGATCATGATCATGATGATAGTGATCATGATAATGATGATGATGATGATCACGATCATGATGATCACGATGATGATGATCACTATCACAATGAACATGATCGTGATGATGGTGATGAGGATCATGATGAAGATGATGATGACCATGATGATGACGATCATGATGATTATGATTTGGATCACGATGATAATGATGATGATCATGAAGATGATGATCATGATCACGATGATGATGATCATGATCCTGATCATGATGATCATGATCATGATCGTGATGAAGATAATAATTCTGATCATAATGATGATCGTGATTATGATGATCATGATGGTCATGATGAAGATGCTGATCATGATCATGATCACGAAGATCATGATGACGATGATCATGATGATGATCATGACGATGATCATGATCATGATGGTTATGATGTAGATGATGATCATGATCATGATGATGATGATCATGATAATGATCATGATCATGATCATGATAATGATCACAATGATGATGATGATGATGATCACGATCACGATGATAATGATGATCATGATGATGATGATTATGTCCATTAAGATGATCATGATCATGATGGTGATGATCATGATGATGATGACGATGATGATCATGATCATAATGATCATGATGATGATGATGACGATCATGATGATGATGACCGTGATGATGATGATCATTATCATGATGATGATAATCATGACGATGATGATAATGATGATCATGATGATGATGATGATGATGATGGTGATGATGATGATGATGACGATCATGATTATGATGATGATGATCATGATGATGATGACCATGATGATAATGATAATGATGATCACTATCATGATGATGATCAAGATGATGATGATGATGATCATGATAATGATAATGACGATGATGATCATGATCATGATCATGATCATGATCATGATCGTGATGATGATGATGATGATGATGATGATAATGATGATGATGATGATCATGATGATCATGAAGATGATCATGATGAAGATGATGATCATGATGATGATCATGATATTGATGATTATCATGACGATGACGATGACCATGATGATGATGATGATAATGATCATGATGATAATCATAATGTTGATGATGATGATGATCACCACCCTCATCATGATGATGATGATGATCATCATCGTCATTATAATGCATGATGATGATGATGATGATCAAGATGATGATCGTGATGATAATTATGATGATGATCATGATGATGATGATTTTGATCATGATCTTAATGATGATCATGATCATGATAATGATGATCATGATGACGATGACCATAATGATGACGACCGTGATGATGATGATCATGATCGTGATGATGATTATAATGACGCAGATGATGATCACTATTATGATCGCGATCATGATGATGATGACGATCATTATGTTGATGATGATGATCATGATGTTCATGATGATGAGGATGCTCATGATGATGGTGATGGTGATCATGATCATGATGATGATCATGATGATAATGATGATGATCATGATGATGATGGTGGTCAAGATATGATGATGATCTTGGTGATGATTATAATGATCATGATGATGATCGTGATCACCATCATCATGATGAAGAAGATGATGATGATGATGATGATGGTGATGATGATGATGATAATGATGATGATAATGATGTTGATCATTATGATGATCACGATCATGATGATCATGATGATGATTATGTTCATGATGATGATCATGATCGTGATGATGATCATGATGATGATGATCATGATCATGATCATAATGATCAAGATGATGATGATGACGATCATGATGATCATGATGATAATGATGATCATAATCATCACCATCATCATTATCATCATCATCATTATCACGATAATGATCATCATCATCAAGATCATGATCATCATCATCACGATCATCATAATCATCATGATCATCATGATCATCATCATCATCAATGACGATAATGATGATGCTGATAATGATGATGGTTTGGACTAATGTGATCATAATCATCATGATCATCATGATCATTGGAATAATGTGAGAGCTTCATTGTTCTTTCAACAACCAATTCAAGCCTATAAGCAGAAAATTTTCTGCCAAAATTCTTATAGATTCTCATCTCAATAAGCACTGAGAAATGCAAAAGAAACAAAAAATCAGAACTGTCGAGTGCTTAGCATGGTGCTGTACAACCATATTGAAGCACTGAGAAATGCAAAAGAATCATAAGCATGGCACAAAAGAAAACTTCAACTTATATTTCAGCATGTGTTGTGACTTGTGTGTGAAATCTTTTCTTAATTAAGCCATAATTTACATGAGCACATGTTGTAATATGGTCTGATCTCATGAATTATCACACAGAAAATATAGACTGAGAAAGCAAGCAGCACCTACACCAAGAACGATCATGTCTTTGGTAGTTGTCATTGAAATAGATGAATTATCTGCATTAAGACACTTTTAAAGAGTACATAAAATAGATGAAGATAAGTTAAGAACAAACAAGAAAAATAGGTAAGAAAATCAATATTTTTAACAATTCAATCAACACATTGTTAGAGAATATAAAATCACTAGGTAATTGCACCAATTGAGTATTCAATCCACACATTTGATATATGAGGGAGGCAGAGGAAATGCTTTACACAACAGAATAGCAAGTATTTTTAAAAATAATCACACAACAGAAGAGCATTTTCAGCACATGGGATACAAGTCCTTACCTAATTTGTATTGACAAGATACAAAAGAAATGTCGTGAGACCACCAACGAACCAAACTGTTATAAAGGTGTTGACATTCAAAATAATTGAAGCAGGGTCTTAATCATTGCTTTTCATATTGATGTGAGCTCGGTATCCATAATCCTTTTAAAGTATGCCTAGCAGAAAATGAAAAAAAAAGTAACTAGTTGAGAAGACAAACATGAAGAAGAACAGGTAGTTTCTCTGCAACAATAATAGAAAATCATCAACTAACTAAAAGCCATGTCTAAGATGTTGCTAAAGTCAAATGTGACAGTAAATAAATCTGAGTTAATCACACAGTGAATTACTTATGGAGCAACCAAAACTAAATACTGTAAAAAGCTCAATAGTTCAAGAGTAAACCATTCACCAACAAGTTAATATGCTTTAACCAAGAATTCATCTACTAAAAATCAGTTTCAATGACTAGCTAATAAACGCCAATAGCAGAAAACTCAAGGTAGCATCACACATCAGTAACATATTAAAATTTTTAAAGTCAATCATGTATGAAATGCTCTCATAGTATAGCATCAAACCATACACTTTTCTTCCCGTTCATTTCTCCTAGGTTTTATGTCCAACAACACCACAATTTAAATTACCAAAGGTGAAAAATCTATATCTATGAATGAAATCAGTTTAATATGATGATGATCATGATGATGATAATGATAATGATGATCATTATGATGATGATCATGATTATGATCATGATGACGATCTTGATGATGATCGTGATCATCATAATGACGATCATGATCATGATGATGATGATGATCATCATGATGAAGAAGAAGAAGAAGATGATGATGATGATGATGATAATGATGTTGCTCATGATGATAATTACGATCATGATGATCATGATGATGATTATGTCCATTATGATGATCATGATCGTGATGGTGATGATCATGATGATGATGACGATGATGATCATGATGATCATGATCATAATGATCATGATGATGATGATGACGATCATGATGATGATGACCGCGATGATGATGATCATTATCATGATGATGATAATCATGACGATGATGATAATGATGATGCTGATGATCATGATGATGATAATGTGATGATGATGATGATGACGATGATGATGATCATGTTTATGATGATGATCATGATCATAATGATAATAATGATGATCATGATCATGATGATGATGATCATGATGATGATGGTGATGATCATGATGATGATGATCACGACGATGATCATTATGATGATGATGATGATGATCATAATCATGATTATGATGTGATCACGATGATGATCATTATGATGATGATGATCATGATGATCATGATCATCATTATGATGATAATGTTGATCTTGATCATGATCATGATCATGATGATGATGATTACCACGATGATGATTATCTATGATCATATGATGATGATAATCATGATGATGATGATGATCATGACGATCATGATAATGATGATGATCCTGATGAAGCTCATAACGATCATGATCATGATGATAATGATCATGATAATGATGATGATGATGATCATGATCATGATGATCACGATGATGATCACGATCACAATGATGATGATCATCATGATGATGATGATGATCATGATGATGATGATCTAGATCACGATGATAATGATGATGATCATGAAGATGATCATGAAGATGATTATCATGATCACGATGATGAGGATCATAATCGTGATAATGATGATCATGATCCTGATCATGATGATCATGATCATGATCATGATCAAGATGAAGATAATGATCATGATCATGATGATGATCGTGATTATGATGATCATGATGATGATGATTATGATGATCATAATGATGATGATCATTATCGTGATAATATGAGAAAATCGTGTAGAAGTCCAAACTACATGTTGATCACTGTTGGCAATTGGATCTTATGGTTCAACGTGATCCGTTAGTAAAACAGGTAAACAAATCAGCGGAAGCAATTAAATCTTGTTTACCGTACTTCTGGGTTGATGTAGAGGTTGATCCGTTGCAGAGAACCACCTCTCAATCTTCTGCAGTATGTCCCAAGTTGAATCCTGCTGTTGTGTGGGCAACAATCCACAGGATTCTCTCAATCTGCTCCTGTTCTTTCTAACTGTCAAATGAGGCACTGACTTAGGATTAACAGGAACTGAGATAACTTATTTATAAGGGCTACTGCAGGGACCAGGAGGAGAAATTGGGCTGGGCCTCAATTGAATTTAATTAACCAAGCTTAGCCCAAAGCTTTTAATTAAATCCAATAATAATAATATAGTCCACTAAAATATTATTATTGCACTACCCTTCCAATCCCAAATTATGTTCTGGGCTCCTTCTTATTATAAGCCCGATAGTCTCCCCATGTTTAAGATATACAATGTCCATTAATTAATTAAGTTACTGACAACTCAAATTAATTAATATCTCATCCAAGAGTAGTACCACTCAACCTTTTTATCATGCCGGAAATTAATCCACTTGCAAGATTTACATGATAAACCTTATGATCTCCTCAAGGGGACATCATCAACCTATGACGGACATGGTTTCCTTCTACAATCAACAGCACACCATAGATACAGCACTACTTCCCAACTCACCGAGTTTGTTGATTTAATACATATAAATCTCACCCATTGATGAATCAAAGAAATACATACTGCCCTACGTGTCGAGGTTATTGTATAGGGATTAAGAGCACGAACTTCCATAATAACAGAGATCAAGTTCTTCTATAAGTCAGTATAAGTCGAACGATCTCAGGCGGTCCTGCTCAATACACACAAGTGCACTAATGTGATTCTATAGCCAAGACAAGCTAATACCAAACCACACTACAACTATACCGATAGAGAGTCCCCGTCTATCTCAGTTGTGAGCATCTGTTTATACTTTATAAGGAAACCGATAATATGATCTTCCGCGTGTTGTCGCACAACATATTATCTACAGTATAAAGTAAATGGACTATTGCATCATGCATATAAAATAAATTATAAGATGCAATCATTTGATCAATGATTCTCATTTCAAATATTGTTATGACATTGTTCATACTAAAGCTAGACTTTTAGTATACAATCCAACAATCTCCCACTTATACTAAAAGACTATGCTGTCATGTCTTCTGCCATACATCTGATTCCTACTTCCACTACACGACCATTAAAAGCTCTCGCCTTAAGGTCCTTGTAAATGGTTTACTAGGTCATCATCCGATGCAATCTAGGCGACAAAAACCTTCCCCTCATCATACGATTTCTCGTAACAGGTGGTACTCGCACTCCATGTGTTTAATTGCCTTATGGACTTGTGATTTCTTCAAGTTTGCAACTGCACCAATATCATCAATGTAAATTGTGATTACCTTGGGCAAACTTAGAAACACTTCAAAGTCCATCATGAAGTCTCTAGAGTCATATAGATACTTTGGCTGCCTCTTAGACCCCAATTCATCATCTTTCCATGATGGAGTCCGGAGTCTGAAATATATTTCTATATAACACTCCTCCACATTATGACTCTACTTCCTAAAATTAAACACATAACCTTTGAGGAGAATTTACTGCCGTCCAATCTGACTAAAAATCTGAATCTATATAATCCACAAGAAGCAGTGAATCTGTTTAGTAAATCCACATATAATTTCCAGTCCTTCTCAGGCACTTTATATATGTCTTACTACAGTTCATCATTCTTGTTCCGGGTTACGTTGATACCTTCTGTTCATGCGTTCAGCAAAACAGATATCCAACTTCGTTCATAGCATTCTTTAGATTAAGCTTCCTTATTCGCCGAAGCATAAGGATCCGCTTTCATCTACTTTATCTTCATCTTGTGTCTCAAGACACATTCAATAAGATAAATTCACATGCTAAACGAGTATGGATTGTATCATTTATGAAACTTGAGATAAGCATAACATCCTTTCATATGATCCGTATTACCGTGATCAAAAGGATATATTTTACTTTTCTTAAGTCCTTCATATCTACCGCTTTATAAACCATACCCTCATGCCCGATAATACTCTTTCATTGTCTCCAATGAGCAAGATACTATCTACATATAGTACAAGAAACACCACCATGCTTCCGTCACTCTTTACAATACACAAGACTCATCCGCACATTGATTTAAATCCATGCCACTGGATTATCTAATCAAAACAGATGCTTCACGATCTTAAAACTTGCTTTAGTCCGTCGCTGGACATTTTTAAGCTTACTATCAAAATGCTATTAGTACTTTGCAATGAATTACTCTGGTTGCTTCACATAGATGTTTTCCTCAAGACTTCCAATCAGGAAATCTGTCTTGACATCTATTTGCTGTCCCTCATAATTTAATATGAGCAGCAATAAATAAAAGAATCCGGATCAATTTAAGCATAGCTACCAGCGAATATGTTCCCTCATAATCGAACCATTTCTTTCTGAGTACATCTTTTCGCAACAAGCTTTACTTCCAAGATTTTCACCTTTCCGTATGATCTTCTTTTATTTCCTATGATCACTTGCAATGGTTTTTACACCATTTAGTGGTCATACAAGTTCCCAGACTTAATATAGAATCCGTAGATTCTATTTCAACGTTCAATGCAACTTACTAAGATTTCGCATTTTCATCTTGTAGTGCTATGTCGTATCCGTGGGATAATACCATGTTCACTAGGGATCAAGTCTCACGACTCTCCCAAACATATATTTATGAGTTGTCACACAACCCTCCCACTATGACAAGGCACTACATGTAATTGTGTATCAGACGTGACACGCGTTGCAGTTTACCTTGTGGTATATCCTCTTGTACACTTGGTACTTATACTTAGTGTTTTCCTCTCACTTCCTTTAGAACAACTTATACATGAGTTCGTGATTTATTACATAGTCCTTTTTCAAAAATCTGGTGTTTGTGTTAACAGTCACCCTTCGATCTTTTGGACTAAATAAATCACTCTTCATTTTTATAGGATATCCCATATACAGACAAACGTTTCACGAATTACTGTATCTAGGGCATATCCATAAAATGAATTTAATTATTCCAAATAATTCATCATCTATCTAATCACAACCATAAGAGCCTTATTCCTTCTATCCTCCACACCATTCAGCTGGGGCATGCCCGGTGTAGACAACTTGAGATTTAATCTCAACTCCTGATCAATAGCTCCTAACTATCCCAAGAGGTATTCGCCATCATGATTGAATCATAATGACTTAATATATTTTCCATGACGCTTCACTGTACCAGCCCTACAATTCTTGAATTAATCAAAGAACTTAGACATGCAGCGCATCATATAAATATATTGGTTTCCAGAATAATCTTTGAATATTCATAACCACCTCTCGCCTGGATAATATTAGGTTCGCTTGAATCAGAATGAACTAATTCCAACATATATATCTTTGGCTCTACTCCCCACAGCCTTGAAAAGGCAGCTAATCATTTTTACTTCCAAGCAAGACTCGCAAGTCCGATAGTTTCCACTTCAGATAAACCTTACGGTCTATCGGCTATCAACTTTTGAATCCTACTTAAGTAAAATGAATTAGTCATAGACGCCAAATGTATGTTTAGTTCATTTCCGAAGGTTCCTTTCTCTTACTTATATTAGAAGATGCATTATTTAATTACTATTTATTGCATCTGTGGGATGTGCATGATTCAAGGGTATCCAAATTATCCACCAACGTACTTTAACGGATTATAGCCTCATTCCTCATTTCTATGACCATGTCATTTAAATGAAATGAAGTATCCATCCGTTAATGTATAGAAACCGAAATAAAATTCTTTCTATAAAACGTACGTAAAGATAATTTCTCATAATCAATCGTTTATTCTTATCTTGAGATAAATAAATAACTCCCACTGCAATAGCCACTACCTTTGTAGTTTTACCCATGTCTTAACAATCTTATCCTTACTAAGTGATAAACATTTAGTGACTCCAGTATCTACTGAGTTCGAGTCAGTAGATGCCATCACCAATCATGTTTAAATCATTAGTAAATAAGATATTAAACTTGTTCACATTATGATGAAAATGGCTTTCTTTTGCCACATGTTTTATCAGAAGTTTCCCTACCATATACATCCTCTTGTATTTCAGGTGGAACTTACTTAAAACATCTAGGCAATTATAGAGAATTAAAATTGACTTAGGTTTCCCTTTCAACTTCTATTCCATGTATTTCCAATTCATTCATCAAATTCTACCATGATCTTCTGCCTTTTAATTTACTCAAGTATCCGAAGAGTTACGTGAGACCATCATATTTCTATGAACATCTCATCTCTTCACTAGAGACTTTAATAGGCATCATGAGCCGTCCTTTGAGAGAACACACTTGTATTTTCTTAAACAGTAAATTTTCAAAACCAATATTCTTTTCTAATCAACTAATTTGGACAAGTAAATATAATGTCTTTTAGTTAACAATTAGTGAGATAATACCATTCGAAATTCAGAGAATCACAAATAAATATTCTGATCAAATCTTCGAATTTTATCCTTTTATATTGTTTCCCTCAAAACAATATAAAAATAAAATTCACCGACATCTCAAGCACCGTGAGTCTGCAAGCCACGTTAGTGTGGACGTTTACAAACCCGAACATTTACAAGAGAAGGTTTTACCCATTAATTTCATTTCTCAACCTAACTTTATGACAAAATAATTAATAGTCGGTTACTCTTTAGCCATGCAAACAATAGCAGTGACTCCGTTGGGGAGGATACTAATTATTTACACCTAAGTGTACACCATTATTTGATCCCAAGTCCACTGCGCGAGCTTATGTGCCTTACAGTTGGAGAAGTACACACGCGCTCGGGTAGCTTCCTACAATCATCAATTATAAGTTTGTACCAGTGTACCGCACACAAACTCATCCGTTAGGGAGGAAGGCCTATGCCAACACGCAAGTTTATGTGCCACATTACAAACAATAATTATTTATGAAGTCTGTACCAGTGATCCGTGAATAAACTCATCCGTTAGGGAGGAAGGCCTATGCCAACACGCAAGTTTACTCACATCACTTACAAACCAATAATGGAGGCCGCGGGAATTTATTACCAATCCCCTCTCCCACTTAGTTATTTAATACCGAGGGTTTTTCCACATGTATATAATATTCAGAAATAAAATATACATTCTAGACATGCTTCTATTAACAGCAATTTAATTAAATAAATCACATAGTACATGCCTTTCACATATACAACAATAATTGATAATTAAATCAATTAATCAGTTATATAACATTAATTAATTGCATAATAAGTGGATCAATTAAATAGGCCCAGCTGACCCAAACTTTATTAGCATAAAATGAGCAGCCCATTATTAAAATAATTAAGCCCATTTATTTTGCCAATTTCTGCATAAAGGTCTAGCCCAATATTTAACCTTGGCCCAACATCAAAATACCCACAATTAATTAAAATTAATTAGTCCAGCAGCCCATTGCCATTTAATTAAAATTTGGGCCCAAAAGCCCAAAACCAAATTAAAATTGAGCAGCATCTAATATAATTACTGAATTGGGCCTTTTAATCATCAGCCCAAATACTCCTTAATTAAAATAGGGCCCTGCAGCCCAATATCCTTTTAATTAAAATATTTGGGCCCAAATAATTAAACTAGGCCCAACTTCAAAACAAAAGCAGCCTAACAACATAGGCCCAATACCCATGCTGCCCTAATGCTCCTGCCAGCCGCCAACACGTCCGGAAGACACCGGCGCCGCTGCTTCCGGCGATAGTGCCGTCAGCCGCCGGAGCCGCGCCAACAGCCCAACTACCGTGTGCCGCCAGCCGTCGACCGACATCGCTGCCGCAGGAGACTGCCGCTAGCCCACCGCTGTAAGCCGATCCAGCGCGGCCGCCATCAACTGCTAGCGCCGCCCACTGCTTGAGACGTCACGCCGCGACCACCGACGGCCATGCCTTGTCCGCCAGTCCCGGTAGCAGATTTCTGCCGACGCCTGTATCCGAGCGACGCCAGCGATTAACCAGCCGTCGATCTGATAGCGCCGGTACAGTCGCGCACCACTGATGTCATACGCCGCCTCGCGAGACTTCACGCCGTGCGCCTCCGCCTTCTGGATGGCCGATCTGCTCCGATCCGATCTAGATCGGACTCTCACTCGGATCCCCTTGAGACACCGCTCTGGACGGGATTTGCCGCATCAGTCGCGCAGCCGTCAGCGACACTCCCACCGACCCACAGTCGCACATGCAGACTGACCGGATCTTCTAATCGCGTCTCACCGGCGAGACGCGACAGAGTCCAGCGCCACCCGGTCATCGCGTCTCCCCAGCGCCACCCAGTCCATCTCTGACGCCGCCGCCTCGCTCGCTGTCACTTACGCGCCGTCGCGATCCGTCTGAGGCCGCCACCACCCAGTTCGCCGTCGATCCTGAGGCTCGGCCACCAGACGCCGCCGCGACGTCCTCCTTCCTTGACGCGCCGCCTGTTGGATTGTATACTAAAAGTCTAGGTTTTTGTATGAACAATGTTTAAATAATTAATTTGAAATGAGAATCATATGATCAAATGATTGCGTCTTATAATTTATTTATATGCATGATGCAATAGTCCACTTACTTTATACTGTAGATAATATGTTGTGCGACAACACGCGGAAGATCATATTATCGGTTTCCTTATAAAGTATAAACAGATGCTCACAACCGAGATAGACGGGGACTCTCTATCTGGATGGTTGTAGTGTGGTTTGGTATTAGCTTGTCTTGGCTATAGAATCACTCTAGTGCACTTATGTGTATTGAGCAGGACCACCTGAGATCGTTCAACTTATACTGACTTATAGAAGAACTTGATCTCTGTTATTATGGATGTTCGTGCTCTAAATCCCTATACAATAACTTCGACACGTAGGGCAGTATGTATTTCTTTGATTCATCAATGGGTGAGATTTACTTGTAATTAAATCAATAAACTCGGTGAGTTGGGAAGTAATGCTGTCTCTATGGTGTGCTGTTGATTGTAGAAGGAATCCGTGTCCGTCATAGGTTGATGATGTCCCCTTGAGGAGCTCATAAGGATTATCATGTAAACCCTGCAGGTGGAATTTATTCCGGCATGATAATGAGGTTGAGTGGTACTACTCTTGGATGAGATATTAATTAATTGAGTTGTCAGTAACTTAAATTAATTAATGGACATTGTATATCTTAAACATGGGGAGACTAACGGGCTCATAATAAGAAGGAGCCCAAAACGTAATTTTGGGATTGGTACGGTAGTGCAGTAATAATATTTTAATGGAATATATTATTATTATTGGACTTAAGTATAAGCTTTGGGCTAAGCTTGGATACTTAAGCCCAATGGAGGCCCAACCCAATTTCTCCTCCTGGTCCCTGCTATAGCCCATGTATATAAGTCACCTCAACTTATCTGGAACCCTAATCTAATTCATTATTCACGTGTGATGAGGGTTGAACAGCAGATTGAGGAGATCTCGTAGATCGTCGCCCACACGACGTCGAGATCGACTTGGGACATACAGCAGAAGACCGGAAGGTCGTTTGCTGCTGCAGTTCGTCATGTTACAAAATTCATATAAAATCGTATAGTTCTCCGTTTTTAATGTATTATATACTGTCGGAAAGCCGTCAAAGAGAGGATCGTCTGAGCGCAAAGACCACTCAATTCCGACATCAGAAGAGAAACTTATGGCTATTCTCGTGGGACTGCGCAGTCTGCTAGCGAGAATTCAACCTCTACATCAACCCTTGGTGAAAGGCAGGGGCGGACGTGTTAAGGGGTTAGGGGGGGCACTGGGCCCCCCTGAACTTCTAAAAATTACTAGTATAGATATAGAAATTTTCTTGAAATACCTTTGTGTCCAAGTGGTGAAGTGAGGATCTTTTAGTTTTAGAGGTCCCGTGTTCGATTCATGCAGTACTGTTATTTTTTTTTCCCTCTTCTATTTCTTTTATTTATTTATTTTTCCTCTAAATAACATATTTATTTAATAATTTTAATGACTTTAGTTTCAAAATTGTTACTCTTACATAATACAATTAAAAATACTAAAACATCTTTAGAAAAATATTAATAAAAGTTGGTAAATAAAATAATTCTTCTTAAAATTTGTAGAACAAAAAACACAAACTATTGTATAAGAAAAATTGGGCCCCCCTCGACAGAAATCCTGCGTCCGCCACTGGTGAAAGGTAATGCGTTTCATGTTTACTTGCTTCCGCTGCTTGTTAGAAATACATGGAACCCTAACGGGTCACGTTAACCAAACGATCGAATGCCAACAATTGGTATCAGAGCGTCGGTTTCGTGGTGAAGCGTGACACGTTAGGCTAGGGTTTATGTGATTAATTTTTCGGAATTAGGATCACATGTTTAGGGTTTTGGTTTTATTGCGCAAACCATGAATATCCCTATGTGATATATACCCTGTATCATATCTATTCGTCCATGGTTGTGTGTGAGAGGATTCGACGAAAACTGTTCGTCAATTTCACATGAAAGGAAGAAAAAGAGGGCAAAAATTGAATCACGTTTTTGAGAGAAAATCCAGCGCAGTGATATTGCAGAGGCAATAACCGGAGTTTCAACGGTCGGATTGAGCTGTAATTTGGTCAGCACGTTCAGATCTTGTGAATGTACATTCTGAAAGGTGGAGATCGAATTTGGAGCTTTTTCGTGCTAGGATTACGCTGAAAACAGAAGCAGATTTTTGGGCGATTCTGTTTTGCGCAGTCGAAGGAAAAGAGTCGTTTCTCACAAACTAACCGTTGGATCAAGCTGTAATTTGGTCAGCACGTTCAGATATTGTGGATGTACATTCTGAACGGTGGAGATCGAATTTGGAGCTTTGTATTGCTGGGATTACGCTGAAAACAGAAGCAGATTTTTGGGCGATTCTGTTTTGCGCAGTCCAGGGAAAAGAGCCGTTTCTCAGAAATTAACCGTTGGATCGAGCTGTAATTTGGTCAGCACGTTCAGATCTTGTGGATGTACAATCGGAACGGTGGAGATTGAATTTGGAGCGTTGTCGTGCTGGGATTATGCTGAAAACAGAAGCAGATTTTTGGGCGATTCTGTTTTGCGCAGTTGAGGGAAAAGACTCGTTTCTCACAACATAACCGTTGGATCGACCTGTAATTTGGACAGCACGTTCATGGATTACAGGAGTAGATTCTGGACGGTGGAGATTGGATTCTGAGATTTTTGCAGTTTCGAACTACGAACGACAGTTGGTGTAGTTTGGTGTTGCGCGTTGAGCTGAACTTGGTTCCATGCAAGTAGGCCCTTGGACGAGCGACAGTCCGGGCGAGGGGCGCTCGTCAAGGCACTTGGAGCGCTCCCTGACACGATTGATGGTGGGATATGACAATGGACGTCTTAGGGCACAAGCAATCCTGCTTGTTGCGTAAGGCATCGATTCCACAGTAGGAGTGTCGGACAAGACATTAAAATTTAGAGGCGTTTTTATTCCTAATATATATAACTGTCATAATTGATTTAATTGTCTATTATTGTTATATATATATGGATGCCTGATCTCTATGATTTATTGTCTTATATAGAAGCATGCTAGATTGCGTATTATATTTGGTATATTATATGCATGTATTGCTAGAGTGTTGGATAAGACATCCAATTTTAGGAAAACTAATTCCTAATATATAACTGCCATAATAGATTGTATATTATTGTTATATATGGATGTCGAATTAATTCCTAATATATGACTGCTATAATTGATTTAATAATCTATTATTGTCATATATGGATGTCGAATTAATTCCTAATATATAACTGCTATAATTAATTGTCTATTATTGTTATATATGGATGTTGAATTAATTCCTAATATATAACTGACATAATTGATTTAATTATCTATTATTGTTGTATATGGTTACTCGTCGATATCGATGATTTCGATAATCTAGACGATATCGACGATCGATATCGATAGTTTTGGAATGTTGATAATCTTGATGTTTTTCGAATATTTGATAATCTAGTCGATATCGATGATTTTGATAATCTGGACGACATCGACGGTCGATATCGATGGTTTCGAAAATTGGACAATCTGGAAATTTTAAAATTTTGATAGTTTGGAAGTCTTTGCTGATATTCGTGCCTGATGGCGAACAATCGAATTCGCTGATATATAACTGTTAATGATTGATTATTGATTATTGTTATATATGTATGCATGACTCTTTGGGATTTACTGCCTTATGTGCCATGATAGGAGCATGCTAGGATTGCGTATATTATTCTGAATATTATATGCATGTAAAAACCCTCGGTTTTATATAACTAAGTGGGAGAGGGGATTGGTAAAAATTCCCGCAACCTCCATTATTGGTTTGTAAGTGATGTGAGTAAACTTGCGTGTTGGCAATAGGCCTTCCTCCCTAACGGATGAGTTTATTCACGGATCACTGGTACAGACTTCATTACATAATTATTGTTTGTAATGTGGCACATGAACTTACGTGTTGGCAATAGGCCTTCCTCCCTAACGGATGAGTTTATGTGGGGCTCACTGGTACAAACTTATAATTGATGATTGTAGGAAGCTATCCGAGCGCGTGTGTACTTCTCCAACTGTAAGGCACACAAGCTCGCGCAGTGGACTTGGGATCAAATAATGGTGTACACTTAGGTGTAAATAATTAGTATCCTCCCCAACGGAGTCACTGCTTTTATTTGCATGGCTAAAGAGGAACCGACTATTAATTATTTTGTCATGAGGTTAGGTTGACAAATGAAATTAATGGGTATAACCTTCTCTTGTAAATGTTTGGGTTTGTAAACGTCCACACTAACGTGGCTTGCAGACTCACGGTGCTTGAGATGTCGGTGAATTTTATTTTTATATTATTTTGAGGGAATTAATATAAAAGGATAAAATTCGAAGATTTGATCGGTATATTTATTTATGATTCTCTGTAATTTCAAATGGTTTTATCTCGCTTATTGTTAACTAAAAGAAATTATATTTACTGGTCCAAAATTAGATGATTAGAAAAGAATCTTGGTTTTGATTTTACTGCTTAAGAAAATAAAAATGTGTTCTTCCTTAAGGATGTTCATGATGCCTATTAAAGTCTCTAGTGGAGAGGTGAGAGGTTCATAGAAATATGATGGTCTCATGAAACTCTTCGGATACTTGAGTGAGGTTAAAAGGCAAGAAGTCATGGTTGACTTGATGAATGAATTGAAAAACTTGAAGTAGAAATTGAAGGGGAAACCTAGATCAATTTACTCTCCATCATTTGCCTAGGTGTTTTGAGCAAGTTTCACCTGAATTACAAGAGGATGTATATGGTGGGAAACTTCTAACAAAACATGTGGCAAAGGAAAGCCATTTTCATCATAATATGAACAAGGTTTATATCTTATTCACTAGTTGTTTAAACATGATTAGTGATGACATCTACTGATACATTGTGTAGATACCGGAATCACTAAATGTTTATTACTAAGTGAGGATAAGATTATTATATACATGGATAATACTACGAGAGTAGTGGCTGTTGCAGTGGGAGTTGTTTATTTATCTTACGATATGAATAAACGTTTGATTTTATGAAATTGTCTTTACGTACGTTTTCACAGAAAGAATTTGATTTCGGTTTCTATGCATTAATAGATGGATACTCCATTTCATTTAAATGATATGGTCATTATAATGAAAGATAGAGTTGTAATCTGTTATGGTACGTTGGTGAACAATTTGTATACTCTTAAATCATGTTTATCCCCTGGATGCGACAAATAGTAATTAATAATGAGTCTTCTAATCTAGTAAGAGAAAGGTACCTTCGGAAATGAATTTCCCACCTTAATGGTGTGACGAATAGAAGGAATAGCACTCTTATGGTAGTGATTAGATAGATGATGAATTTTTTGGAATTACTAAATTCATTTTATGGACATGCCCTAGAAACAGTAATTCGTATGAATGTTTGTCTGTTTGTGGGATATCCTAGAAAAATGAAGGATGATTTATTTAGTTCAAAAGATCGAAGAGTGATTGTTAACACAAACACTAGATTTTTTGGAAAAAGAACTATGTAATAAATCAAATACCCATGTATAAGTTGTTCTAAAGAAAGTGAGAGGAAAACACAAAGTATTAGTACCAAGTGTACAAGAGAATATACCACAAGGTAAACTGCGACGCGTGTCACATCTGATACACAATTGCGTGTAGTGTCTTCTCGTAGTGGGAGGGTTGTTCTAAAACCTGATACATATATGTTTTGGGAGAGGCTTGGTCCCTAGTAAACATGGAATGGACCCACGGATACGACGAAGAACTACAAGATAGAAATGCGAAATCTTAACAAATTGCAATAAATGTTGAAATAGAATCAATAGATTCTAAATAAGATCTGGATGACTGTAGAACCACGGATGGTGTGAAAACCATTGGAAGTGGTCATACAAAATAAAAGAGGATCATACGGTAAGGTGAAAACCTTGGAAGTAAAGCTTGTTGGGAAAAGGTATACTCAGAAAGAAAGGGTTCGATTATGAGAAAACCTGTTCGCCAGTAGCTGTGCCTATATTGATCCGGATTCTTTTATATGTTGCTACTCATATGGAATATGAGGGATAGCAAATAGATGTCAAGACAGCTTTCCTGATTAGAAGTCTTGAGGAAAACATCTATGTGAAGCAACCAGAGTGATTCATTGCAAAGGGCTAAGAGCATTGTGATAGGAAGCTTAAAAGTGTCCATCGATGGACTAAAGCAAGCTTCAAGATCATGAAACATTCGTTTTGATGAGGAAATCCAAAGATATGGATTTATTCAATGCGCGGATGTGTCTTGTGTATTGAAAAGAGTGATGGAAACGTGGTGGTATTACTTGTACTATACATAGATATTATCTTGCTCATTGGAGACAATGAAAGAGTATTATCGGGCGTATGGGGTATGGTTAATAAAGCGGTATAAGATAAAGGACTTAAGAGGAGCAAAAATATCCTTTTGATCACGGTAATACGGATCACAAGAAATGATGTTATGCTTATCTCAAGCTTCATGAAATGATACAATCCTTACTCGTTTTAGCATGTGACTTTATCTAAGGAAATGTGTCTTGAGACACAAAAGGAAGATAAAGGAGATGAAAGCAGTTCCTTATGCTTCGACAAATGAGGAAGCCTAATCTAAGGAATGCTATACATGAGTATGGATATCTGTTTTGCTAAATGCAAGAACAGTGGGTATCAACGTAACCTGGAACAAGAATGATGAGCTGTGGTAAGACATATATGAAGTGCCTGAGAAGGACTGGAAATTATATGTAAGCTTACTGGACAGATTCACTGCTTCTTGTGGATTACGTAGATTCAGATTTTTTAGTCAGATTGGACGGCAGTAAATCCACCTCAAGGTTATGTGTTTAATTTTAGGAAGTTGAGTCATAATGTGGAGGAGTGTTATATAGAAATATATTTCAGACTTCGGACTCCATATGGAAAGATGATAAATTGGAGCCTATGAGGCAACCAATGTATCTGTATGACTCTAGAAACTTCATGATGGACTTTGTAGTGTTTCTAAGTTTGCCCAAGGATATCAAAATTTATATTGATGATATTGGTGCAGTTGCAAACTTGAAGGAATCACAAGTCCATAAGGCAATTAAACATATGGAGCGCGAGTACCACCTGTTACGAGAAATCGTATGATGAGGGGAAGGTTGTTGTCACCTAGATTGCATCGGATGATAACCTAGTAAATCCATTAACAAGGACCTTAGGACGAGAGCTTTTGATGGTCGAGTAGTGGGAGTGGAAATCAGATGTATGGTAGAAGACATGACATCATAGCCTTTTAGTATAAGTGGGAGATTGTTGGATTGTATACTAAAAGTCTAGGTTTTTGTATGAACAATGTTTAAATAATTAATTTGAAATGAGAATCATATGATCAAATGATTGCGTCTTATAATTTATTTATATGCATGATGCAATAGTCCACTTACTTTATACTGTAGATAATATGTTGTGCGACAATACGCGGAAGATCATATTATCGGTTTCCTTATAAAGTATAAACAGATGCTCACAACCGAGATAGACGGGGACTCTCTATCTGGATGGCTGTAGTGTGGTTTGGCATTAGCTTGTCTTGGCTATAGAATCACTCTAGTGGACTTATGTGTATTGAGCAGGACCACCTGAGATCGTTCAACTTATACTGACTTATAGAAGAACTTGATCTCTGTTATTATGGATGTTCGTGCTCTTAATCCCTATACAATAACTTCGACACGTAGGGCAGTATGTATTTCTTTGATTCAACAATGGGTGAGATTTACTTGTAATTAAATCAATAAACTCGGTGAGTTGGGAAGTAATGCTGTCTCTATGGTGTGCTGTTGATTGTAGAAGGAATCCGTGTCCGTCATAGGTTGATGATGTCCCCTTGAGGAGCTCATAAGGATTATCATGTAAACCCTGCAGGTGGAATTTATTCCGGCATGATAATGAGGTTGAGTGATACTACTCTTGGATGAGATATTAATTAATTGAGTTGTCAGTAACTTAAATTAATTAATGGACATTGTATATCTTAAACATGGGGAGACTAACGGGCTCATAATAAGAAGGAGCCCAAAACGTAATTTTGGGATTGGTACGGTAGTGCAGTAATAATATTTTAGTGGAATATATTATTATTATTGGACTTAAGTATAAGCTTTGGGCTAAGCTTGGATACTTAAGCCCAATGGAGGCCCAACCCAATTTCTCCTCCTGGTCCCTGCTATAGCCCATGTATATAAGTCACCTCAGCTTATCTGGAACCCTAATCTAATTCATTATTCACGTGTGATGAGGGTTGAACAGCAGATTGAGGAGATCTCGTAGATCGTCGCTCACACGACGTCGAGATCGACTTGGGACATACAGCAGAAGACCGGAAGGTCGTTTGCTGCTGCAGTTCGTCATGTTACAAAATTCATATAAAATCGTATAGTTCTCCGTTTTTAATGTATTATATACTGACAGAAAGTCGTCGAAGAGAGGATCGTCTGGCGCAAAGACCACTCAATTCCGACATCAGAAGAGAAACTTATGGCTATTCTCGTGGGACTGCGCAGTCTGCCAGCGAGAATTCAACCTCTACATCAACCCTTGGTGAAAGGTAATGCGTTTCATGTTTACTTGCTTCCGCTGCTTGTTAGAAATACATGGAACCCTAACGGGTCATGTTAACCAAACGATCGAATGCCAACACCGCCGGCCGTCCATTTCTCCCATCGAGCAGGGTGTGTGTGTGATACAGAGTGATGGGATGGAGATGGGATGGATGTGATGTGATCCGTGCAGTAATAAAAAAAAACAACAATCATACACGATCACCAAGCAATATGCGATTTTAAAGTTAAAACTTCAATCACATATTCACATACAGACCGATTCTCAACATGCGATTAATCCAGATTATATCATTAAATCAAATAATCACAACCCACCTAACGACTCACGTTTCACCACGAAACCAACGCTCTGATACCAATTGTTGGCAATTGGATCTTATGGTTCAACGTGATCCGTTAGTAAAACAGGTAAACAAATCAGCGGAAGCAATTAAATCTTGTTTACCGTACTTCTGGGTTGATGTAGAGGTTGATCCGTTGCAGAGAACCACCTCTCAATCTTCTGCAGTATGTCCCAAGTTGAATCCTGCTGTTGTGTGGGCAACAATCCGCAGGATTCTCTCAATCTGCTCCTATTCTTTCTAACTGTCAAATGAGGCACTGACTTAGGGTTAACAGGAACTGAGATAACTTATTTATAAGGGCTACTGCAGGGACCAGGAGGAGAAATTGGGCTGGGCCTCAATTGAATTTAATTAACCAAGCTTAGCCCAAAGCTTTTAATTAAATCCAATAATAATAATATAGTCCACTAAAATATTATTATTGCACTACCCATCCAATCCCAAATTATGTTCTGGGCTCCTTCTTATTATAAGCCCTATAGTCTCCCCATGTTTAAGATATACAATGTCCATTAATTAATTAAGTTACTGACAACTCAAATTAATTAATATCTCATCCAAGAGTAGTACCACTCAACCTTTTTATCATGCCGGAAATTAATCCACTTGCAAGATTTACATGATAAACCTTATGAGCTCCTCAAGGGGACATCATCAACCTATGACGGACATGGATTCCTTCTACAATCAACAGCACACCATAGATACAACACTACTTCCCAACTCACCGAGCTTGTTGATTTAATACATATAAATCTCACCCATTGATGAATCAAAGAAATACATACTGCCCTACGTGTCGAGGTTATTGTATAGGGATTAAGAGCACGAACTTCCATAATAACAGAGATCAAGTTCTTCTATAAGTCAGTATAAGTCGAACGATCTCAGGCGGTCCTGCTCAATACACACAAGTGCACTAATATGATTCTATAGCCAAGACAAGCTAATACCAAACCACACTACAACTATACCGATAGAGAGTCCCCGTCTATCTCAGTTGTGAGCATCTGTTTATACTTTATAAGAAAACCGATAATATGATCTTCCGCGTGTTGTCGCACAACATATTATCTACAGTATAAAGTAAATGGACTATTGCATCATGCATATAAAATAAATTATAAGATGCAATCATTTGATCAATGATTCTCATTTCAAATATTGTTATGACATTGTTCATACTAAAGCTAGACTTTTAGTATACAATCCAACAGATCACATCATGAAAATTATCATCATGATCATCATCATCATAATTATTATCACGATAATGATCATCATCATCATCATCAAGATCATGATCATAATCATCATCATGATCATCATCATGATCATCATCGTCATATGATCATGATCATCATCGTCATGGTCATCATCATCATCATGATCATGATCATCATCATCATCATTATCATCATCATCATCATGATCATCATCATGATCATCATCATCATCATCACCATCATCAACATGATTATCATCATCATCATCATCATGATCATCTTCATGATCATCATTAGCATCATGATTATCATCATCATCATGATCAAGATGATCATCATGATCATCATCATGGTCATCATCATCATCATCATCATAATCATGATCATCATCATCATGACGATCATGATCATGATCATCATCATCATTATCATCATCATCATAATCATCATCATCATCACCATCATCATAATGATCATCATCATCATGATCATGATCACCAAAATGCTCATCTATTTCGTGGCTTTCCAACGGTGTATCAACATGTAGTTTGGACTTCTACACAATTTTATAAAATTCATGGAAGTGGACGGCCAGAAATAGCAAACGACCTTCCGGTCTTCTATTGTATTTCTAAGCCACGTCTCGACGTTGTGTGGGCAACGATCTACGAGACAATCTCAATCTATAGTCCTATCTATTGTTCACAGTGTTATGCATGTGAATTAAGTTACTGGGCTGCTGAGATTAGCTATATATAGGCTACAACAGGGACCAGGAGGAGAAATTAGGTTTTGGGCCTCCCATTGGGCTTAAGCATCCAAGTTTAGCCCAAAACATATACTTAAGTCCAATAATAATAAATCATTCCACTAAAGAAATATTATTGCACAGCCACCCTAATCCCAAACTATGTTTATGGGCTCCTTCTTATTATGAGTCCGTTAATCTCCCCGTGTTTAAGATTCAATGCCCATTAATTAATTAAGTTACTGACAACTCAATTTAATTAATATAATTACCAAGAGTAGTACCACTCAACCTTATTATCATGCCGGAATAAATCCACCTACAGGGTTTACGCGATAATTCTTATGAGCTTCTCAAGGGGACATCATCAACCAATTCCGTTAGGACACGGATTCCTTCTACAATCAACAGTACACCATAGAGATAGCACAATTTCCAACTCACCGAGCATATTGATTTAACTATTAAATCTCACCCATCCATGAATTAAAGAAATAAATACTAGCTTACGTGTTGAGCTTATTGTATAGGGATTAAGAGTACGAACTTCCATAATAACTGAGATCTAGTTCTATTATAAAGTCAGTATAAACTGAACGATCTCACCGCAGTCCTACTCAATGCACTCAAAGTGAACTAGTGCAATTTTATAGTCTAGACAGACTAATACCAAATCACACTGCAACCATACCGATAGATAGTCCCATTCTATCTCAGTTGTGAACATCTGTTTATACTTTATAAGGAACTAATAATATGATCTTCCGTGTAAAGCCGCACACCACATTATCTACAATATAAAGTAAATGGGCTTTTGCAATAGCATAATTGCAAACATTTGATCACATGATTCTTAAATAGAATATTATCTAAACATTGTTCATACAAAAAGCTAGACTTTTAGTATACAATCTAACATCTTCATCATCGTGATCATCATCAAGATTATCTTCATGATGATCATTATGATTATCATCATGATCATCATCATCATTATCATCACCATCATCATCATGATAATGATAATGATCGTCATCATCATCATGATCATCATCCTCATCATCATAATCATCATCATGATCATCATCATATAATCATGATCATCATCCTCATCATCATGATAATCATCATCATGATTATCATCATCATATGATCATGATCATCATCATCATGGTCATCATGATCATCATCGTCATGGTCATAATCATCGTCATCATCATGATCTTCAGGATCATGATCATCATTTTCATCATCATCATCATCATCATCATAATGATCATCATCGTGATCATCATTATCATGATCATCAACATGATCATCGTCATCATTATCATGATCATCTCCATGATCATCATCATCATGATCATCATCTGATGATTATGATGATGATGATCATCATGATTATCATCATCATCATCATCATCATGATCTTCATCATCATCATCATGATCATCATCATAATCATCATCATTATGATCATGATCATCATCATGATCATCTTCATTATCGTCATGATCATCATAATGATCATAATCATCATCATCATCATCATCATCATGACCATCATCATCATTAGCACCATCATCGTGATTATCATCTTCATCATCATCATCATCATCATGGTCATCATAATCATGATCATCATCATTATGATCGTTATCATCATAATCATCGTGATCATCATGATCATCATCATCATCATCATCATCAAGATCATAATCATCGTCATGATCATCGTGATTATCATCATCATCATCATCATCATCATTATCATCATAATGATCATCATCATCATCATCTTCATCTTCATCATCATGATCATGATCATGATGACGATAATCATGATCATCATCGTGATCATTATCATGATAATCATCATCATGATTGTCATCATCATCATCATCGTCACCATCATCATGATCATCATCATAATCATCATCATCACCATCATCATCATCATCACCATCATCAAGATCATTATCATCATAATTACTATCATGATCATCATCATCATCATTATCATCATCATCATGGTCATCATCATTATGATCATCATCATCATGGTCATGATCATCATCATCAAGATCATTATCAACATCATGATCAGCATCATTATCATCATGATCATCATCATAATCATCATCACGATCATCATCATGATCATCTTCATCACGATCATGATCATCATCATCATCATGACCATTATCTTCATCATGATCATCATGATAATGATCATCATCATCATCATCATGATCATCATCATCATCATGGTCATCATCATCGTCATCATCGTCATGATCAACATCATCATCATGATCATCATCATTATCATTATCATCATGATCTTCATCATCATCATCATTATCATCGTCATGATCATCATCATCCTCATCATGATCATAATCTTCATAATCATGATCATCATCATCATGACAATTATCACCATGATCATCTTCAAAATGAGCATCATTGTTAGTATCGTGATCATCATCATCATCATCATCGTGATCATCATCATCATCATCATCATCATCATAATCGTGATCATCATCATCATCATCATGATCATAATAGTCATGATCATCATGATCATCATCATCATCATCGTCATCATTACCATCATCATCATCATCATAATCATCATCACCATCATAATCATGATCATCATCACTATCATTATCATCGTGATCATCATCATCATCATTATCATCATGATCATGATCATTATCATTATGATCATGATAATCATCATGATCGTCATCATCATCATCATCATCATATTCATCATGATCTTCATCATCATTATCATTATCATGATCATCATCATCGTGAATATCATCATCATTATCATGCTCATCATCATCATGGTCATCATCATCATGATCGTCATCATCATCATGATCTTCATGATCATGCTCATGATCATCATAATCATCGTCATCATCATCAAGATCATCATGATCGTGATCATCATCATCATCTTTATCTTCATCATCATGATCATGATCATGATGATGATAATCATCATCATCATCATGTTCATTATCATGATCATCATCATCATGATCGTCATCATCATAATCATCGTGATCATCATCATCATAATCATCGTGATCATCACCATCAAGATCATTATCATCATCATGATCATCGTGATTATCATCATCATCATCACAATGATGATCATCATCGTCATCATCATCATCATCAGCAAAATTATCATGATCATTATCATCATAATGATCATCATCATCATCATCATCATCATCAACAAGGTCATTATCGTCATAATTACTATCATGATCATCATCATCATGGTCATCATCATCATCATCAACATCATGGTCATCATCATCATGGTCATGATCATCATCATCAAGATCATTATCAACATCATGATCTGCATCATTATCATCATGATCATCATCATAATCATTATCATGATCATGATCATGATCATCATCTTCATCACGATCATAATCATCATCATCATCATCATGATCATTATCTTCATCGTGATCATCTTGATAATGATCATCATCATCATCATGATCATCATGGTCATCATCATCACCATCGTCATGATCAACAACATCATCATGATCATCATTATCATTATCATCATGATCTTCATCATCATCATCATTATCATCATCATGATCATCATCATCCTCATCATGATCATCATCATCATGATCATAATCTTCATCATCATGATCATCATCATCATGACAATTATCACCATGGTCATCTTCATAATGGTCATCATTGTCAGTATCATGATCATGATCATGATCATCATCATGATCATCATCCTCATCATCATAATTTTCATTATCATCGTCATCATCATGATCATCATAGTCATGATCATCATGATCATCATCATCGTAATCATTATCATCATCATCATCATAATCATCATCATCATAATCATGATCATCATCATTATCATTATCATCATGATCTTCATCATCATCATTAACATCATGATCATGATCATTATCATTATGATCATGATCATCATCATGATCGTCATGATCATCATCATGATCATCATCTTCCTCATCATCATCATCATATTCATTATGATCATCATCATTATCATTATCATGATCATTATCATCGTGATTATCATCGTCATTATCTTGATCATCATCATCATGGTCATCAAAATCATGATCATCATCATGATCATCATTATCATCATCATCATCATCATCATCATCATCATCATGATCATGTTTATTATCATCATAATCATCATCATCATCATCAAGATCATCATCGTCATCATCATCATCATGATCGTGATCATCATCATGATCGACATCATGACTATCATCATCATCCTCATTATCATCATCATGATCATCATCATCATCTTCATCATCATGATGATGATGATCATGATAATGATCACGATGATGATCATGATTATCATCATCATCATGATCATCATTATCATCATGATCATCATAGTCATGATCATCATGATCATCATCATCGTAATCATTATCATCATCATCATCATAATCATCATCATCATAATCATGATCATCATCATCATCATTATCATCATGATCTTCATCATCATCATTAACATCATGATCATGATCATTATAATTATGATCATGATCATCATCATGATCGTCATGAACATAATCATGATCATCATCGTCATCCTCATCATCATCATCATATTCATCATGATCATTATCATCATTATCATTATCATGATCATCATCATTGTGATTATCATCGTCATTATCATGATCATCATCATCATGGTCATCAAAATCATGATCATCATCATGATCGTCGTTATCATCATCATGATCATGTTTATTATAATCATAATCATCATCATCGTCATCATCATTATCAATATCATCATGATCATCATCATCATCATGATCTTGATCATCATCATGATCGACATCATGATTATCATCATCATCATCATTATCATCATCATGATCATCATCATCATCTTCATCATCATGATCATGATCATGATCAAGATGATGATAATCATGATCATCATCGTGATCATTATCATGATCATGATGATCATCATCATGGTCATCATCATCATGATCATCGTTATCATCAAGATCATCATCGTCATGATCATGATCATGATCATCATCATCATCGTCACGATCATCATCATCATCATCATCATAGTGATCATCATCATGATCATCTTCATCATCATCACTTGATCATCATCATCATCATGACATCATCGTCATCATCATGAGCATCATCATGATTATCGTCATCATATGTTCATTCTCATCATCATGGTCATCATCATCATCATCATAATCATCATCATCATCATCATGATCATCGTTATAATCATCATCATCATCATCATCATCATGATCAACATCATCATCATCATTATCATAATCATCATCATGATCATCTTCATCATCTTGATCATCAACATTATCATCATCATGATCATTATCATCATCGTCATGATCAACATCATCATCATGATCATCATTATCATTATCATCATGATCTTCATCATCATCATCATTATCATCATCATGATCATCATCATCCTCATCATGATCATCATCATCATGATCATAATCTTCATCATCATGATCATCATCATCATGACAATTATCACCATGGTCATCGTCATAATGGTCATCACAGTCAGTATCATGATCATGATCATCATCATCATCGTGATCATCATCCTCATCATCATAATCATGATCATCATTATAATTTTTATTATCATCATCATCATCATGATCATCATAGTCATGATAATCATGATCATCATCATCGTAATCATTATCATCATCATCATCATAATCATCATCATAATCATGGTCATCATCATTATCATTATCATCATGATCTTCATCATCATCATTAACATCATGATCATGATCATTATCATTATGATCATGATCATCATCATGATCATCATCATCCTCATCATCATCATCATATTCATCATGATCATCATCATTATTACATTATCATGATCATCATCATCGTGATTATCATTGTCATTATCATGATCATCATCATCATGGTCATCAAAATCATGATCATCATCATGATCGTCATTATCATCATCATCATCATCATCATCATCATGATCATCATGATCATGTTTATTATCATCATAATCATCATCATCATCATCATCATCATCAAGATCATCATCATCATCATCATCATGATGATCGTGATCATCATCATGATCGACATCATGATTATCATCATCATCATCACTATCATCATCATGATCATCAACATCATCTTCATGATCATGATCATGATCATCATCATCATGATCATGATGATCATCATCATGGTCATCATCATGATCATCATTATCATCATGATCATCATGATCATCATCATCATCATCGTCACGATCATCATCATCATCGCGATCATCATCATGATCATCTTCATCATCATCACTTGATCATCATCATCATGATCTTCATCATCATGATCATGATCATGACATCATCGTCATCATCATGAGCATCATCATCATGATTATCGTCATCATATGATCATGCTCATCATCATGGTCATCATCATCATCATTATAATCATCATCATCATCATCATGTTCATCGTTATAATCATCATCATCATCATCATCATGATCAACATCATCATCATCATTATCATAATCATCATCATGAGCATCATCATCATCATAATGATCATCAACATGATCATCATCATCATCGTCATGATCAACATCATCATTATCATTATCATCATGATCTTCATCATCATCATCATTATCATCATCATGATCATCATCATCCTCATCATGATCATCATCATCATGATCATAATCTTCATCATCATGATCATCATCATCAAGACAATTATCACCATGGTCATCTTCATAATGGTCATCATTGTCAGTATCATGATCATGATCATCATCATCATCGTGATCATCATCCTCATCATCATAATCATGATCATCATCATAATTTTCATTATCATCATCATCATCATCATCATCATAGTCATGATAATCATGAACATCATCGTAATCATTATCATCATCATCATCATAATCATCATCATCATAATCATGATCATCATCATTATCATTATCATCATGATCTTCATCATCATCATTAACATCATGATCATGATCATTATCATTATGATCATGATCATCATCATGATCATCATCATCCTCATCATCATCATCATATTCATCATGATCATCATCATCATTATCATTATAATGATCATCATCATCGTGATTATCATCGTCATTATCATGATCATCATCATCATGGTCATCAAAATCATGATCATCATCATGATTGTCATTATCATCATCATCATCATCATAATGATCATCATGATCATGTTTATTATCATCATAATCATCATCATCATCATCATCATCATCATCATTATCATCATCATGATCATCATCATCATCTTCATCATCATGATCATGATCATGATGATGATAATCATGATCATCATCATGATCATTATCATGATCATCATCATCATGATCATGATGATCATCATCATGGTCATCATCGTCATGATCATCATTATCATCATGATCATCATGATCATCATCATCATAATGATCATCATCATCATGATCATGATCATGATCATTATCATCATCGTCACGATCATGATCATCATCATCATCATCGTGATCATCATCATGATAATCTTCATCATCATCACTTGATCATCATCATCATGATCTTCATCATCATGATCGTGATCATGACATCATCATCATCATGAGCATCATCATGATCATGATCATCATGATTATCGTCATCATATGATCATGCTCATCATCATGGTCATCATCATCATCATAATCATCATCATCATCATCATCATGATCATCGTTATAATCATAATCATCATCATCATCATCATGATCAACATCATCATCATCATTATCATAATCATCATCATCATAATGATCATCATCTTGATCATCAACATGATCATCATCATCATCGTCATGATCAACATCATCATCATGATCATCATTATCATTATCATCATGATCTTCATCATCATCACCATTATCATCATCATGATCATCATCATCCTCATCATGATCATCATCATCATGATCATAATCTTCATCATCATGATCATCATCATCATGACATTTATCACCATGGTCATCTTCGTAATGGTCATCATTGTCAGTATCATGATCATGATCATCATCATCATCATGATCATCATCCTCATCATCATAATCATGATCATCATCATAATTTTCATTATCATCATCATCATGATCATCATAGTCATGATAATCATGATCATCATCATCGTAATCATTATCATCATCATCATCATCATAATCATGATCATCATCATTATCATTATCATCATGATCTTCATCATCATCATTAACATCATGATCATGATCATTATCATTATGATCATGATCATCATCATGATCATCATGATCATCATCATGATCATCATGATCATCATCATGATCATCATCATCATCATATTCATCGTGATCATCATTATTATCATTATCATGATCATCATCATCGTGATTATCATCGCCATTATCATGATCATCATCATCATGGTCATCAAAATCATGATTATCATCATGATCGTCATTATCATCATCATCATCATCATCATATTCATCATGATCATCATCATCATTATCATTATCATGATCATCATCATCGTGATTATCATCGTCATTATCATGATCATCATCATCATGGTCATCAAAATCATGATTATCATCACGATTGTCATTATCATCATCATCATCATCATCATCATGATCATGTTTATTATCATCATAATCATCATCATCATCATCATCATCAAGATCATCACCATCATCATCATCATCATGATTGTGATCATCATCATGATCGACATCATGATTATCATCATCATCATCATTATCATCATCATGATCATCATCATCATCTTCATCATCATGATCATGATCATGATGATGATAATCATGATCATCATCATCATGATCATGATGATCATCATCATGGTCATCATCATCATGATCATCATTATCATCATGATCATCATGATCATCATCATTATAATGATCATCATCATCATGATCATGATCATGATCATCATCATCATCGTCACGATCATCATCATCATCATCGTGATCATCAACATGATCACCTTCATCATTATCACTTGATCATCATCATCATGATCTTCATCATCGTGATCATGATCATGACATCATCATCATCATGAGCATCATCATGATCATCCTCATCATGATTATCGTCATCATATGATCATGCTCATCATTATGGTCATCATCTGTTGGCATTCGATCGTTTGGTTAACGTGACCTGTTAGGGTTCCATGTATTTCTAACAAGCAGCGGAAGCAAGTAAACATGAAACGCATTACCTTTCACCAAGGGTTGATGTAGAGGTTGAATTCTCGCTGGCAGACTGCGCAGTCCCACGAGAATAGCCATAAGTTCCTCTTCTGATGTCGGAATTGAGTGGTCTTTGCGCTCAGACAATCCTCTCTTCGACGGCTTTCCGTCAATATATAATACATCAAAATCGGAGTACTGTACGATTTTTTATGAATTTTGTAACATGACGAACTGCAGCAGCAAACGACCTTCCGGTCTTCTGTTGTATGTCCCAAGTCCGATCTCGACGTCGTGTGGGCGACGATCTATGAGACCTACTCAATCTGCTATCAACCCTAATCACACGTGAATAATGAATTAGATTAGGGTTCCAGATAAGTTGAGGTGACTTATATACATGGGCTACAGCAGGGACCAGGAGGAGAAATTGGGTTGGGCCTCCATTGGGCTTAAGTATCCAAGCTTAGCCCAAAGCTTATACTTAAGTCCAATAATAGTAATATATTCCACTAAAATATTATTACTGCACTACCGTACCAATCCCAAAATTACGTTTTGGGCTCCTTCTTATTATGAGCCCGTTAGTCTCCCCATGTTTAAGATATACAATGTCCATTAATTAATTTAAGTTACTGACAACTCAATTAATTAATATCTCATCCAAGAGTAGTACCACTCAACCTCATTATCATGCCGGAATAAATTCCACCTGCAGGGTTTACATGATAATCCTTATGAGCTCCTCAAGGGGACATCATCAACCTATGACGGACACGGATTCCTTCTACAATCAACAGCACACCATAGATACAGCACTATTTCCCAACTCACCGAGTTTATTGATTTAATTGCATCTAAATCTCACCCATTGATGAATCAAAGAAATATATACTGCCCTACGTGTCGAGGTTATTGTATAGGGATTAAGAACACGAACATCCATAATAACAGAGATCAAGTTCTTCTATAAGTCAGTATAAGTTGAACGATCTCAGGTGGTCCTGCTCAATACACATAAGTGCACTAGAGTGATTCTATAGCCAAGACAAGCTAATACCAAACCACACTACAACCATCCCGATAGAGAGTCCCCGTCTATCTCGGTTGTGAGCATCTGTTTATACTTTATAAGGAAACCGATAATATGATCTTCCGCGTGTTGTCGCACAACATATTATCTACAGTATAAAATAAGTGGACTATTGCATCATGCATATAAATAAATTATAAGATGCAATCATTTGATCATATGATTCTCATTTCAAATTAATTGTTATAACATTGTTCATACAAAAAGCTAGACTTTTAGTATACAATCCAACAATCTCCCACTTATACTAAAAGACTATGCTGTCATGTCTTCCACCATATATCTGATTCCCACTCCCACTACACGACCATTAAAAGCTCTCGCCTTAATATCCTTGTAAATGGATTTACTAGGTCATCATTCGATGCAATCTAGGCGACAACAACCTTCCCCTTATCATACGATTTCTCGTAACAGGTGGTACTTGCACTCCATGTGTTTAATTGCCTTATGGGCTCGTGATTCCTTCAAGTTTGCAACTGCACCAATATCATCAATATAAATTGTGATATCCTTGGGCAAACTTAGAAACACTTCGAAGTCCATCTTGAAGTTTCTAGAGTCATACAGATACTTTGGCTGCCTCATAGGCTCCAATTTATCATCTTTCCATGATGGAGTCCGGAGTCTGAAATATATTTCTATATAACACTCCTCCACATTATGACTCAACTTCCTAAAATTAAACACATAACCTTGAGGTGGATTTACTGCCGTCCAATCTGACTAAAAAATCCGAATCTACGTAATCCACAAGAAGCAGTGAATTTGCCCAGTAAGCTTACATATAATTTCCAGTCCTTCTCAGGCACTTCATATATGTCTTACCACAGTTCATCATTCTTGTTCCGGGTTACGTTGATACCCACTGTTCATGCCATTTAGCAAAACAGATATCCATACTCATGTATAGCATTCCTTAGATTAGGCTTCCTCATTTGCCGAAGCATAAGGAACTGCTTTCATCTCCTTTATCTTCCTTTTGTGTCTCAAGACACATTTCCTTAGATAAAGTCACATGCTAAAACGAGTAAGGATTGTATCATTTCATGAAGCTTGAGATAAGCATAACATCCTTTCTTGTGATCCGTATTACCGTGATCAAAAGGATATTTTTGCTCCTCTTAAGTCCTTCATCTTATACCGCTTTATTAACCATACCCCATACGCCCGATAATACTCTTTCATTGTCTCCAATGAGCAAGATAATATCTATGTATAGTACAAGTAATACCACCACGTTTCCATCACTCTTTTCAATACACAAGACACATCCGCGCATTGAATAAATCCATATCTTTGGATTTCCTCATCAAAACGGATGTTTCATGATCTTGAAGCTTGCTTTAGTCCATCGATGGACACTTTTAAGCTTCCTATCACAATGCTCTTAGCCCTTTGCAATAAATCACTCTGGTTGCTTCACATAGATGTTTTCCTCAAGACTTCCAATTAGGAAAGTTGTCTTGACATCTATTTGCTATCCCTCATATTCCATATGAGTAGCAACATATAAAAGAATCCGGATCAATATAGGCACAGCTACCGGCGAACAGGTTTTCTCATAATCGAACCCTTTCTTTCTGAGTATACCTTTTCGCAACAAGCTTGCTTCCAAGGTTTTCACCTTATGCTATGATCCTCTTTTATTCTTGTATGCCCGCTTCCAATGGCTTTTACGCCATTTAGCGGCTCTACTAGCACCCAGATTTAATTCAGAATCCATCGATTCTAATTCAACATTCATTGCAATTAGCTAAGATTCTGCATTTCTATCTTGTAGTGCTTCGTCGTATCCGTGGGTCCATTCCATATTTACTAGGGACCAAGTTTCACGACTCTCCCAAAATATATATCTTACGGGTTGTCGAACAACCCTCCCACTACGACAGGGCACTACACGCAATTGTGTATCAGATGTGACACGCGTCGCAGTTTACCTTGTGGTATATCATCTTGTACACTTGGTACTAATACTTTGTGTTTTCCTCTCACTTCCTTTAGAACAACTTATACATGGGTATTTGATTTATTACATAGTTCTTTTTCCAAAAATCTAGTGTTTGTGTTAACAATCACTCTTCGATCTTGTGGACTAAATAAATCATCCTTCATTTTTCTAGGATATCCCACAAACAGAAAAACATTCTTACGAATTACTGTTCCTACGGCATATCCATAAAATGAATTTAGTAATTCCAAATAATTCATCATCTATCTAATCACTACCATAAGAGTGCTATTCCTTCTATTCGTCACACCATTAAGGTGGAAAATTCATTTCCGAAGGTACCTTTCTCTTACTAGATTAGAAGACTCATTATTAATTACTATTTGTCGCATCCAGGGGATAAACATGATTTAAGAGTATACAAATTGTTCACCAACGTACCATAACAGATTACAACTCTATCCTTCATTATAATGACCATGTCATTTAAATGAAATGGAGTATCTATCTATTAATGCATAGAAACCGAAATCAAATTATTTCTATGAAAACGTACGTAAAGACAATTTCATAAAATCAAACGTTTATTCATATCGTAAGATAAATAAACAACTCCCACTGCAACAGCCACTACTCTCGTAGTATTATCCATGTATAAAATAATCTTACCGTCACTTAGTAATAAACATTTAGTGATTCCGGTATCTACACAATGTATCAGTAGATGCCATCACTAATCATGTTTAAACAACTAGTGAATAAGATATAAACCTTGTTCATATTATGATGAAAATGGCTTTCCTTTGCCACATGTTTTGTTAGAAGTTTCCCACCATATACATCCTCTTGTAATTCAGGTGAAACTTGCTCAAAACACCTAGGCAAATGATGGAGAGTAAATTGATCTAGGTTTCCCCTTCAATTTCTACTTCAAGCTTTTCAATTCATTCATCAAGTCAACCATGACTTCTTGCCTTTTAACCTCACACAAGTATCCGAAGAGTTTCATGAGACCATCATATTTCTATGAACCTCTCACCTCTCCACTAGAGACTTTAATAGGCATCATGAACATCCTTAAGGAAGAACACATTTTTATTTTCTTAAGCAGTAAAATCAAAACCAAGATTCTTTTCTAATCATCTAATTTTGGACCAGTAAATATAATTTCTTTTAGTTAACAATAAGCGAGATAAAACCATTTGAAATTACAGAGAATCATAAATAAATATACCGATCAAATCTTCGAATTTTATCCTTTTATATTAATTCCCTCAAAATAATATAAAAATAAAATTCACCGACATCTCAAGCACCGTGAGTCTGCAAGCCACGTTAGTGTGGACGTTTACAAACCCAAACATTTACAAGAGAAGGTTATACCCATTAATTTCATTTGTCAACCTAACCTCATGACAAAATAATTAATAGTCGGTTCCTCTTTAGCCATGCAAATAAAAGCAGTGACTCCGTTGGGGAGGATACTAATTATTTACACCTAAGTGTACACCATTATTTGATCTCAAGTCCACTGCGCGAGCTTGTGTGCCTTACAGTTGGAGAAGTACACACGCACTCGGATAGCTTCCTACAATCATCAATTATAAGTTTGTACCAGTGAGCCCCACATAAACTCATCCGTTAGGGAGGAAGGCCTATTGCCAACACGTAAGTTCATGTGCCACATTACAAACAATAATTATGTAATGAAGTCTGTACCAGTGATCCGTGAATAAACTCATCCGTTAGGGAGGAAGGCCTATTGCCAACACGCAAGTTTACTCACATCACTTACAAACCAATAATGGAGGCTGCGGGAATTTTTACCAATCCCCTCTCCCACTTAGTTATTTAAAACCGAGGGTTTTTACATGCATATAATATTCAGAATAATATACGCAATCCTAGCATGCTCCTATCACGGCACATAAGGCAGTAAATCCCAAAGAGTCATGCATACATATATAACAATAATCAATAATTAAATCAATCATTAACAGTTATATATCAGCAAATTCGATTGTTCGCCATCAGGCACGAATATCAGCAAAGACTTCCAAACTATCAAAATTTTGAAATTTCCAGATTGTCCAATTTTCGAAATCATCGATATCGACCGTCGATGTCGTCCAGATTATCAAAATCATCGATATCGACTAGATTATCAAATATTCGAAAAACATCAAGATTATCAACATTCCAAAACTATCGATATCGATCGTCGATATCGTCTAGATTATCGAAATCATCGATATCGACGAGCAACCATATACAACAATAATAGATAATTAAATCAATTATGTCAGTTATATATTAGGAATTAATTCAACATCCATATATAACAATAATAGACAATTAATTATAGTAGTTATATATTAGGAATTAATTCGACATCCATATATGACAATAATAGATTATTAAATCAATTATAGCAGTCATATATTAGGAATTAATTCGACATCCATATATAACAATAATATACAATCTATTATGGCAGTTATATATTAGGAATTAGTTTTCCTAAAATTGGATGTCTTATCCAACACTCTAGCAATACATGCATATAATATACCAAATATAATATGCAATCTAGCATGCTTCTATATAAGACAATAAATCATAGAGATCAGGCATCCATATATATATAACAATAATAGACAATTAAATCAATTATGACAGTTATATATATTAGGAATAAAAACGCCTCTAAATTTTAATGTCTTGTCCGACACTCCTACTGTGGAATCGATGCCTTACGCAACAAGCAGGATTGCTTGTGCCCCAAGACGTCCATCGTCATATCCCACCATCAATCGTGTCAGGGAGCGCTCCAAGTGCCTTGACGAGCGCCCCTCGCCCAGACTGTCGCTCGTCCAAGGGCCTACTTGCATGGAACCAAGTTCAGCCCAACGCGCAACACCAAACTACACCAACTGTCGTTCGTAGTTCGAAACTGCAAGAACCTCAGAATAAAATCTCCACCGTCCAGAATCTACTCCTGTAATCCATGAACGTGCTGTCCAAATTACAGGTCGATCCAACGGTTATGTTGTGAGAAACGGGTCTTTTCCCTCAACTGCGCAAAACAGAATCGCCCAAAAATCTGCTTCTGTTTTCAGCGTAATCCCAGCACGACAACGCTCCAAATTCAATCTCCACCGTTCAGATTGTACATCCACTAGATCTGAACGTGCTTACCAAATTACAGCTCGATCCAACGGTTAATTTCTGAGGAACGGCTCTTTTCCCTGAACTGCGCAAAACAGAATCGCCCAAAAATCTGCTTCTGTTTTCAGCGTAATCCCAGCAAGACAAAGCTCCAAATTCGATCTCCACCGTTCAGAATGTACATCCACAAGATCTGAACGTGCTGACCAAATTACAGCTCAATCCGACCGTTGAAACTCCGGTTATTGCCTCTGCAATATCACTGCGCTGGATTTTCTCTCAAAAACGTGATTCTATTTTTGCCCTCTTCTTCTTCTTCCTTGCATGTGAAATTGACGAACAGTTTTCGTCGAATCCTCTCACACACAACCATGGACGAATAGATATGATACAGGGTATATATCATATAGGGATATTCATGGTTTGCGCAATAAAACCAAAACCCTAAACATGTGATCCTAATTCCGAAAAATTAATCACATAAACCCTAGCCTAACGTGTCACGCTTCACCACGAAACCGAAGCTCTGATACCAATTGTTGGCATTCGATCGTTTGGTTAATGTAACCCGTTAGGGTTCCATGTATTTCTAACAAGCAGCGGAAGCAAGTAAACATGAAACGCATTACCTTTCACCAAGGGTTGATGTAGAGGTTGAATTCTCGCTGGCAGACTGCGCAGTCCCACGAGAATAGCCATAAGTTCCTCTTCTGATGTCGGAATTGAGTGGTCTTTGCGCTCAGACAATCCTCTCTTCGACGGCTTTCCGTCAATATATAATACATCAAAATCGGAGTACTGTACGATTTTTTATGAATTTTGTAACATGACGAACTGCAGCAGCAAACGACCTTCCGGTCTTCTGTTGTATGTCCCAAGTCCGATCTCGACGTCGTGTGGGCGACGATCTATGAGACCTACTCAATCTGCTATCAACCCTAATCACACGTGAATAATGAATTAGATTAGGGTTCCAGATAAGTTGAGGTGACTTATATACATGGGCTACAGCAGGGACCAGGAGGAGAAATTGGGTTGGGCCTCCATTGGGCTTAAGTATCCAAGCTTAGCCCAAAGCTTATACTTAAGTCCAATAATAGTAATATATTCCACTAAAATATTATTACTGCACTACCGTACCAATCCCAAAATTACGTTTTGGGCTCCTTCTTATTATGAGCCCGTTAGTCTCCCCATGTTTAAGATATACAATGTCCATTAATTAATTTAAGTTACTGACAACTCAATTAATTAATATCTCATCCAAGAGTAGTACCACTCAACCTCATTATCATGCCGGAATAAATTCCACCTGCAGGGTTTACATGATAATCCTTATGAGCTCCTCAAGGGGACATCATCAACCTATGACGGACACGGATTCCTTCTACAATCAACAGCACACCATAGATACAGCACTATTTCCCAACTCACCGAGTTTATTGATTTAATTGCATCTAAATCTCACCCATTGATGAATCAAAGAAATATATACTGCCCTACGTGTCGAGGTTATTGTATAGGGATTAAGAACACGAACATCCATAATAACAGAGATCAAGTTCTTCTATAAGTCAGTATAAGTTGACGATCTCAGGTGGTCCTGCTCAATACACATAAGTGCACTAGAGTGATTCTATAGCCAAGACAAGCTAATACCAAACCACACTACAACCATCCCGATAGAGAGTCTCCGTCTATCTCGGTTGTGAGCATCTGTTTATACTTTATAAGGAAACCGATAATATGATCTTCCGCGTGTTGTCGCACAACATATTATCTACAGTATAAAATAAGTGGACTATTGCATCATGCATATAAATAAATTATAAGATGCAATCATTTGATCATATGATTCTCATTTCAAATTAATTGTTATAACATTGTTCATACAAAAAGCTAGACTTTTAGTATACAATCCAACATCATCATCATGATCAACATCATCATGATGATGATCATCATCATCATCGTCACGATCATCATCATCATCATCGTGATCATCAACATGATCACCTTCATCATTATCACTTGATCATCATCATCATGATCTTCATCATCGTGATCATGATCATGACATCATCATCATCATGAGCATCATCATGATCATCCTCATCATGATTATCGTCATCATATGATCATGCTCATCATTATGGTCATCATCATCATCATCATAATCATAATCATCATCATGATCAACATCATCATGATCATCATTATCATCATGATCATCATCATCATAATGATCATCATCATCATGATCATGATCATGATCATTATCATCATCGTCACGATCATGATCATCATCATCATCATCGTGATCATCATCATGATAATCTTCATCATCATCACTTGATCATCATCATCATGATCTTCATCATCATGATCGTGATCATGACATCATCATCATCATGAGCATCATCATAATCATGATCATCATGATTATCGTCATCATATGATCATGCTCATCATCATGGTCATCATCATCATCATAATCATCATCATCATAATCATCATGATCATCGTTATAATCATAATCATCATCATCATCATCATGATCAACATCATCATCATCATTATCATAATCATCATCATGATCATCATCATCATCATAATGATCATCATCTTGATCATCAACATGATCATCATCATGATCATCATCATCATCGTCATGATCAACATCATCATCATGATCATCATTATCGTTATCATCATGATCTTCATCATCATCATCATTATCATCATCATGATCATCATCATCCTCATCATGATCATCATCATCATGATCATAATCTTCATCATCATGATCATCATCATCATGACAATTATCACCATGGTCATCTTCATAATGGTCATCATTGTCAGTATCATGATCATGATCATGATCATCATCGTGATCATCATCCTAATCATCATAAACATGATCATCATCATAATTTTCATTATCATCATCATCATCATGATCATCATAGTCATGATCATCATCATCATCATCATTGTCATCATTATCATCATCATAATCATAATCATCATCATCATAATCATCATCATCATCATTATCATTATCATCATGATCTTCATCATCATCATTAACATCATGATCATGATCATTATCATTATGATCATGATCATCATCATCATCATCATCATGATCATCATCATCATCATCATATTCATCATGATCATCATCATCATTATCATTATCATGATCATCATCATCGTGATTATCATCGTCATTATCATGATCATCATCATCATGGTCATCAAAATCATGATCATCATCATGATCGTCATTATCATCATCATCGTCATCATGATCATGTTCATTATCATCATAATCATCATCATCATCATCATCATCAAGATCATTATCATCATCATCATCATCATGATCGTGATCATCATCATGATCGACATCATGATTATCATCATCATCATCATTATCATCATCATGATCATGATCATGATGATGATAATCATGATCATCATCGTGATCATTATCATGATCATCATGATCATCATCATGGTCATCATCATCATGATCATCATTATCATCATTATCATCATGATCATCATCATCATAATG